>JAJJMA010122077.1:0-14482 GCA_023529015.1 Papaver nudicaule
CACGTGTCCCTCAGATTTCTGGTACCTACAAATTCCATAAGAAGGATTACGGGTATAGATAGGGAATAAAAAACCGACGGCAGTAATTAACTAAATACAACCATGGGCCTTGCACACTGCCTCTATTCCCCTACGCCCTTCTTTTAGGGACTTACGAAAATTTAAAAGGGCTTAAGATTACTTCAAGTGTCTAAGCTCAATTTTAGGGGGTGTCTTAGTAGCTATTAAATGGTTTAATTACCATTTGAACTTAGCTGAAACCTGAACTAAATCTAGCTCCCCTTCTTCATTTCTTCTTCTTCTTTCCCCTGTTTAGGTTGGAAACAATCCGTGACCCAAACATCGACTCGATACATTCGCGACTGAGCATCAAATATACATCAATTATAAAACACATGTTTTAATTTTGTGAAAGATTGTCGTTTAAGTGAGAATAAATCTATTTGAAACCTTTGATGGCGGTTAAAGTTCAGGTTACGGCTGAAATCTACCCAGAACTCAAACCAGAACCCAGAACACAAACCAGAACCCTAAGTAAGTCAGGGTTACGGTTTGTGATTTGGGTAGATCATTTCAGCCGTCGTCTGTCATGAATAACACTGAAATCATTCTTTCACGGGTACTACAATCGATTATAGATAACAATGAAAATAGAGGATTCACCATCTTCAAAATTGTGACTTTAATCATTCATTTTTGCTGAGTGAATCAAAAATACAACACTACAATTAATTAGTGTAATTTAATCTATTTTAGTGTACTAAATTAATCATCATTAGTACTAATCAACGAAAGTTTAGCAGATACCTAACATAGTTGGATAAGGAATTCTAGGAATTTCTTCAAAATAACCAAATTTAATTTTTTCCCACAAGCCCCCTAGAATTTCATAACCAGCTAAAATAAAGTTTCTTTCTATCACTACCCATATACCCAAGCCAAAATTTAGAACCATATGCCTTAGTATGACGATTTTTTGGAGGCTTGAGAAATCCATGGGGGCTTTGAATCCCTTACATGTCGTTTGGTTCAAGTTTGGTTCAAGTTTTTGATAGTCTAGAAATCCAATTACAGGGGAATTCAATTCCTGAAATTGGATTCAGGGGAATTGGATTCTGAATACTTATTCTCATGTTTGGTTAAGGGAAATCACATTACACTGTAATCTAAATAAATGATCAAATCACTATAATACTCTTCCTCCCCTTTCAAATTCTAATAACTAAAACCAAAGAAATTTCAAAAAGTTTAAAAAACCACAACATTCAAATTTCAAAGAGTTGTTAATCGTCAACTTCATATCTTTATCATTTTCGCCGTCAATTGGTCATGTTTCCTCAACGGTAGCGAGACCTTTTCCTCTAGAATCTTGCCGATGCATCTCATTCTCGTCATGATTTTGATCGCCGTCCTCATGATCATCTTGATACTCTTCTTCAGCATCGCCGGCATTATCGTCTTCTTCCTCTGAGCCAGATTCACTACCCTCTTCATCTTCTTCTTCTGCGTCTCCTTCACCATCAGCGGTACCAGGGGTATCTACCTGCATGAAGGGAGGAATAGCTCCCAGGAGCATATTATTTAGGAATCGGTACGTTGTGATTTGCGCAGAACTTTGCCAGATAAAGTGGGATTCCAACGAATGCGGTCACATTCAAATCTTCAGCATGTTCCTCTTCTCGTGCTTGTGCTTGCTTTCGGGTGAGATTCACTTCAGATTGAAGATTGTCGCGCATATTCTGAAGTTTGGTAACCAGGGAGGATTGGGACTCTAACTTATCTTTGTACCCTTGGAGAGCTTCGACTTCCCTCTTTAAATTGGTGATTTGACCAGAAGATTGAAGATGTGCATTTTGCATCTCGTTCACCTTCTGCTCAGAGAGTTGATGTTCCTTCACATGCTGTTCCATTTGGGAGATCTTAGAGACACATTCTTGGTGTTGCTCAATGGCAGACTTTGGCTCTTGGAATTGAGCCTAGAGTGATGTGTTTCACTCTGAAAGGAAATTGGAATCAAACATAAGTGGAGGCAGAGGCAAATAAAAATAGTTGGGCGATAAAAACCCTAGAAATCTACCTTCTAACTCGTGTATATGCTTACGAAAACCCTCTTGGGCAACGCTAATTTGATCCAATTTGAACAAAACATCTTGATCGGCACATAGACCCAAAATTTGCTTAATTTTGAGTTTCAGGGAGGTATTTTCCTCGTTCAACTGCCTGGCTCGATCCCCATGAAGTTGGGCGAAATCTTTGTGACGTTGGATTTTTTGAAGGGCGACATCCCTTTCGGCGGCTGTATGATTTAGTCGAGAAGTTAATTTTTCAACATTTTCATCTTGTCACAGGGTGGTAGCTCGCGTATGATCTACAATGGCTTTCTCCTGGGCTTTACGAGCTATCTCTGCTAGGTGAAGGGCATTGTCACCTTCGCTCTCGATCCATTTCATGTTGGTTTGGGTATCTTTGAGGATATGATCAGGATTTATATTAAGATCAGAGACATAACGTAACTCTCGGCAATACCACTTAACATCTTGGTCAAAGTCAAACATCACATTACATTGCCTAGCGTTAGCATTAACCAAGTTGTCAATCTCGATTTCGGCTCGCTCTAGTCGGCTGTTATGATGCTATCGGCGACCTTATAGTAGATGAGGACTAAGGGTTTCGACGGAGATAGAAGTAAGATAAAACAATAACATTAAAGGAGTCAGATAGAATAACTAACTTTAGAGTTCCTTTTGTTCCTTAGACTCTTTATGGAACTTCTGGTGTAATTTCCTATCTTTCTCTTTTTCCTCAGATAGCTGATGTTGGAGAGTAGCCTTCTGTTGGCGAAGCTCGCCAATCTCTTTCTTGAATTGAGAGTTCAGGGAGATGTTGCCAATGTTACGTTGAAATTCCTGAGTGGTAAAAGGGATAGAGTATTAGAAGTGTACTTAGAAAAATATGTAAGAAAGAAAGTGAGACAATAAAATACCAAGATTGCATTGCATAACTGGTCGTGAGGAGTAAAATTGGCGACAACAGTAGTTAAATCCGAAGGTCTTAGAGCCAACCCTGGTTCGCTAAGCCTGGCCATTGCCTCATAATAAACAGAATCTTGGAGACCATCTTCTCGATTCACTAGCTGGGTGACCGAATCAGACAACTTGTTAAAAAGAGCTAGCTCAGAGTATTTCCCTTGACTTTCCGGCATCCTGCCAAGCTAAGAAGTTGCACAATGGCCCTAGAATTAAAGGATAGTTTGGTAGGTTGTTCGCTGATGTTGTTTTGGAGAAGAGAAGATTGTAGGATGTTTTCAGCGATAAATTGAAACCCTCCCATCTCAGTATCAACATTTTCATGAGGCTCTTGAGTGATAACCTCCAGAATCTCAGGGATCTCCTTAATGGTATCAGAAGACTTATCCTGATCAACGACAGTTTCTTGATCATCGCCAACCTTAATGGTATCAAAAGACTTATCCTTCTTCTTCGTCGAATCATTTGATTTCTTAGCGGCAGTAAACGCTGACGGAGGCAAGATTGGTTAAGGAATTACATCGCCGATAGTATCAGAAATAGTTGGATCTCTAGAACTAGACTCTTTCAGAGATTCATAAGAATCTAAGCCAGGGAGCTTCTGTTTTAGCTGGTTTCAAATTTTTTGCAATAACATCCCTTTTGTTCTTCTTAGTGGGTGGAGGTTTCAACAAGAAAAGTACATACTTCGCCGTCAGAGGCAAATATATACATATATTTAAAATAAGAGAAGGTGTTTGTTACCTGAACTGAGTCTAGAGCATCTCATTTTCTATTCTTGGATGTAGGTTTTTTAGCCTGCTTGGCACTCATGGGCGAAATCTGAATTTTTCACCCAGTGACCGTCATCACTTACCACAAATTTACCATCTTGAACGACGTACTTATCCTCTTCAGTCCAGCGGACCTCCCAAAAATCAACTTTGGCAAACCTCTCATGACCAGCGGAAAAATCTTTGCAAACGATTGTTCTATTCTCATTTTGCCAACCTTTGGGCCATGGTCCTTCAACTCGGCAGGGAATGTCATTCCAGTGATTTTCAGTACTAGCGCGTATGGTAGGTTTGGCGGTGGTTGAAGAATCCTTGTCGGCGTCCCTTATAAATTTTTTAGTGTCTTTAACGGATTTTTTGGACACTATGCAATAGGCCCAAGGTTCACCTCTTCTTTCACAATGCTTAACTTCATACCGAGCCTTAAAGTTCTCTATAGTGTATAGCTTAGAATCTAGAAAGTTTTCATTTCTCTCCAGATTAGGATAGTTGGTGGTATCGTTTCGTCGAGCAATGCATTCATACATTATTCAAATGGAGTTAGCGGTAAGTTGGGCAGGACTCTTATCGACATATGGAAGCATATCGAGAAGGATAGGATCGACGACATCATACAAACAAAATTTGTATCCAGCTCTGAGTTGACCCATGGAGATAATAAAATTATTCTCATTTTGACCACTTTGGCGAATATGGTCTAGTCGCAGTTTCTCGGCGGGAGATTTAACTCCTTCAAGGGGAGAGATTTTTGGAAACTTGTTATTAATGTTATCCTTAGCACAACACTGGTCCCACTTAGCCCAAAAACACTTCTTCTTCTCTTTATGGTTTGGCGACTGAGAAGTTTCCTCATGTCCAGATTCTTGAGATCGGGTCGGCGACTCTGGAGAATAAGTCTCATATGTGGAAGCCATTAAAGAAGTATGGAAGATCGGAAAGTTAGAAAATAGCCGGAGAAAGATGTGCAGAGGTGAAAAAGCACGGAAATGCAGAAAAATCGATAAGGTTGTGCAAAAAGGAGGATTTGGGTGGTGAGAATGGCTAAAAAGAGTTCATAAGTGATGAAACTTAAGAAAAAGAGAAAAAATGAGACTGAATCCGATGGCGGTATGACGGCACTAGGGTTTTGGTAGACTAAGCTCTGAAGAAGAAAGGGAAAGAACTGAGAGGTTTCGAAAAAAAAAAAACTGAGATTGGGCGAAGAAGAAGAAGGAATATATAGGTAAAGAATGTCAACCGGCTCAGCAGGTCATCAAGTCAAAAGGTGTAGCCGAGATTCGCGACATGCAGCAAGACGTGGCGGAAATCTAGCAAAGAAGAGAACGTGGTTTGGCCTTTTCGGCGGACTGGAAGTTTCATCTTCAACGACTAAGATCTCGAAGATGAAAGAGGCAAAATGCAGCTGTAAAAAATGCCGTGAGCCCATAAAAGCATCTCAAAGGTCAAGTTGTATAAGAAGGGTACCTCTGAGGAGTACAGAATCACTGTGGATGATCTTAGGCGAACTATCAAGAACTAAAAATCTGTGTTATAATAGGTAAGGCCTTACTAGCGAATCTTGGGAAAGGAATGGAGGAGCGAACTGAAGAACAACAAGAAGAAACACGTCACCGACAAAAGATGGGAAGTAGTAGTTGAGCATTTAATGAAGGATCAGAACGGTAGTATTTTCAGAGTTGACTGGTTGACTATGTGGAAATCGCGTCAGCAATCCTTATCCAGAACTTAGTTAGTTCGCTGGTTAATTGTAATAGTTAGTGAGATATCGTCGATCCTTATTGTACGAGTAGAAAATCTGCATAGGTACTCAAGGAGCCATATCCATCAGATCTACTCATACATACAGAGTTTTAGTTGAGATTCAATGGTGCGAGGACCATAAGAACAATACCGAAGGTACTAAGAACAGTAATTAAAGACCAAACTTATAACAATAAAGACTGAACATAAGAAGATTTGTATGTATTTCGATGTTGTGATTACATGAATATAACCCTAAGGAACCAGAGGAGATAACAGACCTAATCTCTCTCTTGCTGCTTAGGCTCAACCCAGAAAGAATCCAACCCTTACAACGTTTTCCAAGCTCGCCTTATATAGGCCGAGCTTGGGTGGTTTACAGCTAATAAAGACAACAGACTCAATCGTGGTGGTGTCAGTCCCTGTCGAGTAAGGCGGTTTATTCGCTGTCGTTCCGAGGCTGATTTATGGGCTTCGGTCCTTCGACATGGTCCGAATCCTTTCCTTCCGAGTCTTTACTTCGCTCGTTAGGCGACCTTCTTCTTTGGGCTGGTCCGAGATCTCAGTGCTGATCCTCTCGGTATGGTTAGGCTTCCTGATGCGAGACACGTGTTCCGAGGGGTTTTACTCCCTACAGTTTGCCTCTTTCCTTTCCTTGTATCGAGGATGCAAGGAGAGGAAACTCCCCTTCTGCCACCTCTTAGTCAAGTATCCCTACTACCTGCCAGGTGTATATTTTCCTTTGTGACACGTTTTCCTAAGCTCGCGGCTTTTCACCTTTTGACTGGTAGAGTCGGTTTCTTCTTACTATTTAAGTTTCGCTTCTCCCTCTAAAAGTCTTTTAACCTTTCGCTTTCATCTTCCTTGGCGCCGGCGGCCTTATTTCTGTGAAACTTTCTTCACTTGTATCTTCATATCAAGCAATCCTTCCGTTCTTTTCTTCTTGACCCATTGTTTTAATCGACTTTTTCTTTTATAAAGTTAATTTCTTTACTATTTTCCTTTCTTCTTTCTCTCTATTTTAAGTGGCCTCTGCTATTTCCGTCCGCCGGCGGTTATTACTTTTTCCTATCTGCCTCTTCCTTTTCCCATGCCTTATTCCATGATTGAGGCCCTTTCTTTAAGGTTAAATGGTGAGGATCCTGATGGGAGGGGCTTTCAAATCGAGGCCATTGATTCTTCCAGATTGACTCCAGAATTGGTTAGGAATATGAATGTAGCGAGGACACACTTGTGGTAACGTTTCATCAGATTTCTGCTGGGCTGCTTTTTCCCCTTTATCAATCTTCCAATCCTTTGTTCCTTGAAATCCTTTGTTCTCTTCCTGAACCTCAAGGTGTGATGCAACTTACTTGCAGCTCAATCTTTCTTATCAATCAGTGGGTTCTTCAGTCTGAGAATAATTCTTCTCCCGAATCAACAACGAAGTATTATTTTACTGCCAAGAACTTTTTTAGGCACTACGAGCCCTTTTTAACTATAGACAACGAGTTAGCTCCTTGGGGGGTTAGCTTTCGGAGGGTGAATGGTAGCCGAGACATTATTCCCGAGTCTTTGAAATACTCTATGGATGACGACTGGTCTTCGGAACCTATACTTCTTAGAGGTCCTCTGCTCCGAGGCTGGAAGGACTCTGGCCGATTCATTGTTCGGACTGAGTTCGAGGTAGGTCACGAGTTCGAGACTCGGCACCTGTTTTCCATTCATTTTTCTGACGAGGATATAAGGCTATCTCGCTCATTTTCGGGCAAGGGCAAGGATGTCGTCGTCGAGCCCTCGGGCAACCTAAAGCGTCCTCGGCCTGATGAGGGGACTATGCAGCAGGTAACAAATACTCTTTTTTCGTTCTTTTCCGAAGTATTCATACTTGCCTCTGTTTGTTTCCTGAGGAAGACGGATCCTTATCTGCAGGGACAGCCTTTAGGTGCCCTAAACCTTACTCGCAATTTGATGAAGTTTAGCTATGGGGGAAATCCCGAAGTTTCGCGACCGCTGAAAAAATCTGTTTTCCAAGCAGTTCTGAAAGGGGTTCAAACTAACCGCCGTCAGGCTGCTACAGTTCCTCCGAGAGGGACTCCGATTGCTGACAAGGAAATTCCAATTTCAGCAGCGACTAAGATGGTAATCGAGGAGGTGGTCGCCTCAGACCCTCAGAATGCCATGCCTACTATCGTCAGTAGTGCCTCTGCCTCGGCTATAGTTCCTACAACGTCGAAGGCTAGTGCTACCTAAGATTTTGCTCCTTCGACTTCTTCTGCCCCAAAGGCTGCGGTTAGTGCCTCTGACTCAGCGATGGCAACCTCCACGAATGTTTTTGGTGAGCCCTTTATTCTCTCTTCGGAGAAGATTGTTACACCAGTGGACCTCCTTGTTTCCCAAGAGGATGGTTCGTATGTTGAGATGGATTCTTCCAAACAGCTCGTCGCCGGTTTTCCACAGAGTTCGATGTTTCCACCTGCCCCTAGTTATGCTTGCAGATATAGGCAATCTTATACTGCCGAGAGGTTTAACGAAGTTTTGTTTGAAAATTATTGCCCTGGCGAATTTACTACCGAGGTTTCAACTCGTTTTGAAGCTCATGCCTCGGATCCCTTAGGGCAGCCTTTAGATCCGGATTTCTGCAAAAAGCTTGGCGATCTCTTTGGAGGTGACTGTCCTCGAGCCGAGTACAATCTTCGCCATCCTCCCTTGTCCTATGAGGAGAATTTTTCCATGGTTCAGGCGGTGAGTTGTAAGTTTGTTGTTCATGTCAATGTCACTGAAGCGTTCGGTTAATCTATTTTCTTAGTCTTTTCTACCTTTTGCTAGGGCGATTATCATGCCACTGGTCTTCTAGCTTACAACTTTGATCAAGCTGGTGAAACCGAGTATCATGCACGAGAGTTTCATCGGATGCAGGAGGAGCTGGCTCGGGAGAAGGTTCGCAGTGCTGAGGCGAATAAACAATCGATATGTAAGTACCTTATTTTCCTGTTGCTTTTTGGGAGCATCTGTTTGTTGCAGCATTGCTAAAAACAGGTTTGCTACTTGCTTTTGAAAAGGCGAGCTGGAAGAGCTCGAGAAAAAACTTCAAGAGGCCCAATTGGATATTGATCGGCTTCGAAATGGTCGACAATCGTCTCAAATTTCCTCAAGTAGCGAAGGCTACCGTAGTGATAATGCTACGTTGCTAGAAGAAAGGGATAGAGCTTTGGAAGATGATTATTACAGGTCGAGGAGGCAAGAGGCCGAAAGAACTTATGTAGATGAGAGAAAGAGAGGGGATCAAGCCGAACGCCTTCTCGAGGAAATGAGAAATAGAAACACGTTGCTGTCCCGGGAAAACCATTTTTTCCAAATGGATGTGACTAGATTGACGCAAGAGCGAGACGTAGCTCGCTTGGAAAGATCGGTCAGTGCCTCAGGTAGGGTTTTAATTGAAATGTTAGAAAGGGACATCAGGGATTTGAAGGTGCAGCTGTCTACATATAAGAATGTTAACAAGGACTTGGCCGCTGAAAATGATGGTCTAAAAAGAAGTTGTACTGATTTTTTGCCAACAACTTGCCTCGGCAAATAAGTCGAACGTCCAGACTGCTGCCCTTGTTGTTGAGTACCGAATAGAGTTGGCTAAAAGTGGGGTCATTTCTTCTGAGGATGTCCGAAAGAATGCCTCGGTGCCTCGTTTTACTAATCAGCACCAGGTTGCTGAATATATGGTTTTTAAAGAAAGTAGGGAGTTAACCCCGAATTCCTTTTGCTTTTCTGCTTTCTTCGCAGCCTTAGCTGAGTCACCGTCTTGCTATTCTTATGTTTGTTGTTTTCGTTTTCAGGTATCGAAGCCAGTTTGAAGAAGCAGGTTGCTGATGCCGAGGCAGCGAGGGACGATGCCACAAGTCAGCTAGTGACTGAATCCGATCTAAAGTTTGAGGCCGAGAGCAGGGTTAAACAATTGACCAAAGAATTATCCGAAGAACGCCAGCTTCGTTCTGCTGATTTTGCTAGACTTTCTCAAGAACTTGAGCTTGAACGCCAACGTCGTTCCGAAGAAATGACAAATCATGCTAAGCTTTTATCCAAACAGCGGGGGCGTCGCCTTGAGTGTCAGGCAAGCGTGAGGGATATGGTGGTCGGTTTTGCTCTTGTTAACCATGAGCTAAGACATGGTCAAGCTGTAGAAGAACTTCTTTCCAAATTTCCATTAACTACTGCCTTTGCTACCAGCATGGCCTGCCGAAAGCACGGTCGTTCTCTTTTCAGGACCATCGGTGTTGAACCTCCTATATATGGTGCTATTGGTGCTCGTGACTCGGACGTTGTGTCTCCTATTGATGAGTATCTGCTCCCTCAGGAAGTTTATGTGGCCTTAGCTAGAGATGAGCTTCGAAGGAGGGGCCTGCTGGAGAAGTTTTTAAAGATAGCTAGTGGTGGTAATGATGATGATGCTGCACAAGGTGGTGATTCAAGGAGTCTTAGTAATGCCGCCGAGGGTTCCCGTGATGGCCCGAGCGAATCCGCTCATGGTTCCGAGGACGGTCCTCGTGATGGTGTCGATTGTTCAAAGGATAATTTACGCCCCTAGCTTGTGTATTTTTGCTTTTTCCTTTGTAGTTGTGTCCGCGCTATTTTGCTTATACGCGCGTTTTTGTCATCACACTTCGTGTCCTGCATTTACATGTATATATATAAAGAATTTATTTTGTTTAAATGTTTATGCCCCTCCTCGGGACTGTTTTTTGTTTTGAGGAGGTCCTTTGGCTGAGTAATTCGCTTGTGAGTGCAAGCAAATCAACTGCCTCGGGGTTCCATCTTCCTCTAGGTAGATGTTAATCCCATTTATCGTCCCCTCGGCGCCCGAGAACGTGCAGTCCTCGTGGCCGTTTGGTAGTGAGTACGAGTGTATCGTTGGCTTTTGTAGCCTTGATTCAAAGTGCTCACCGCTATCGGGGTGTCTTGTGGGTAGAGGACCGTGCCATATAACTCGTAGGGCCCTTACGATTTATATGGTCATCGGCTCTGTGCCTGCTATTCGAGGTCTTTTTTATTGTTTGGCGATTTTTGCCTTTGGCGTTACAGCCTGTTTGGTGTTTTTTGCCTTTGGCGTTACAGCCTGTTTGGCGTTTTTTGCCTTTGGCGTTACAGCCTGTTTGGCGTTTTTTGCCTTTGGCGTTACAGCCTTTGCGATGGTGTTGATAGTATTTGGAGTTTGACTTCGGTGGGAGTTGCATCAATGAGTGCGATTTTCATTTATTAAATCTCTTCCGAGTGTTTCTTACAAATGGAATTACTTTCTTAAACCAAGTGTTTCATGTACCTCCCCTCCACTGGGGTTTTCAATCTTTGCCCTTCAAGGTTAATCAAGCTATAGGTATCATTATCGAGTTGCCTTTCGATGACAAATGGTCCAACCCAAAAGGGTTCTTGCTGGATGTTTTCGCCTTTGCTAGATTCGCCTAGTTATTCATTCGAAGCCTGGAGGTTGGTTGTTGCAACGAGGAATTGTTCTCCGTTTTCCAGATGCTGGTTCTCTTCGCTTCCCTCTTGTTTCATACTCAGCATCCCAGCTTCGGTGTCAGCTATAAACTTAGCTATACTTTCATCCGATATCTTCGGGTTCTTAACTTGTTCCGAGCGTTCCTTGTTGCTTTCCTTTGCCTGAACATCGATTTCGTAGCAAGCTCGGGCCTCAGTAGGATCACCTCGGATTTCCGCAATCCCTGTCGGGGTTGGGAACCAGATCTTTTGGTGCAAGGTAGATGCGACACCCATGATGCTATGCAACCATGGTCTACCCACGATGGCATTGTAAGGAGAGTCTATGTCTACCACACTGAATAGAGTTGGTTGCTTTTGGCTACCGACATGAATTGTGAGCATCAGTTCTCCTCGTGGTGTTGACGGCTTTCCATTGAAACCGAATATGTTGTATACCGAAGGTACCAAAGCAGCTTTCTTACCCTTCATTTTATCAAATGTTTGCCCGAATAATATATCCACAGAACTCCCAGGGTCCACCAATACTTTAGTCATGGCTATCTTTCCCATTTGAAGGGTAATAACCAAAGGATCATTATGCATTCTGCCCTCGTTGGGGATGTCTGCCGCTGAAAAGAACACTGGCTGCTTCTGTCATTCCTCCAAGCGAGTCTTTGTGACAACACTGAATATCTCTTCTCCTTCCAAATCTCTTTTGTGAATACGACATGTCTGAATTCCTTCTAGACCCTTTGTATGGACAATTGAATTGCAAGTTCCGAACCTTGGTATATCCCTGTCGATGGTAATTACATAAGCTTCGTGCTTCGGTTCTTCCTTGGGTTGCGGTTGATTTGGGGGTGGTTGTGGCAGCTCCAGAAGGTGTTTAAATTGTCCTCTGGCAATAAAGAAATAAATTTGATCCTGCGCCGTGACGCAATCCTCGGTGGTGTGTCCATGAAATTTATGGAATTGACAATAGTCCCTTGAGTTTTTTGTATGTTTCGGTTGGTTTCCTATACTTCGAGGATATCTTATTTCGCTGGCGAATTCAGACTGCTCGATGGTCCGAAGGGCATCTTCGATGGGTATGCAGAGCTTGGGAAGTTTTCTGTCGTGAAATGCAGGAAATCCTGGTTTGGTCGTCCCGAATTTTCTGTTCCCCTGTCCTTGCTAGCTGTTATTTCCTTCGAACTCCCCCCGAGGGTTGTTTCCTCTATTGTCAGTGTATTTTCTGTTATCGTGGTACTTTCCATCACCAAATTTACCTTCGTTCCCATATCTACCGTTATCATCTTGCCTTCCTCGCTTTGACGGATCCCCGAAGTGAGTACTCATTGCTTGTCCTCGTTCTTCGAGCGATAATTTGTTAGGTTCATGGACTTGTTTTAGGATTGTTTCTTTCCCCAGTGCAGCTTGTTCTTTTATTTCTTCCAAGGTAATTCGCTCCTTCTGGTACTTTCGAAGGTCCTGCAGCGTCTCGAGGTTCTTCGAGAAGAGTCTGTCGTATAGAGGGTGATCTTTGTCTAGAGCATTGAGGAATGCTCGGATTTTATCCTTTTCCGTGGCTCCATTTCCTACCTCTACACACTGCTCGGTCCACCTGCTTGTTAGACTTTTGGTCGACTCTCCCGGGCGTACCCGAATGCTGAATAATTTCTCCACCCCGGGCTTTGAGGAGTTGTTGTAGAGGAAGTGTAGTATAAAAACTTTGGAAAGCTCCTCGAAAGATGAGATTGAGCCGGCTGCGAGATTGTCATACCAGGCGAGGGATTCTCCTTTTAAGCTAGAGGGAAAATACTTGCAAAGCACCTCATCTCTATTGGTGTAAGCCAGGAAAACTCGGAGATACATTTTGACATGTATAGTAGGGTCTCCCGATCCGTCGAAGATGGAGGTGAAAGTGGGCATCGTGCATTTTACTGGAATCGGTAATGAAAGGATTGCTGGACTTAGCGGTGACCGGTTGACATCATTCATGGCTTGAGTAAGTTTGATCCTGTCACTCGATTGGATTTGGTTGTCAAAAATTTCTGCTCGGAGTGCTTTAATTTGATCCATCATTATTTGCTGTAGGGCTCTTGCCTCGGCATCTTTCTTCGTTGGGTTTCCTTCACTGAATGTCTGCATGCTTGCCTTTGTGTACACTGGAGGTTCGGTCTTTTTGCTTGATACCGTGATTCCTTGACCTTTACTGGTGCCTTTGACCTTTATGTATGTTTTAGATTCGGAGGGTTCCTTCGGTCGAGATGCGTTACTTGGACGAGATTGTCCTTCGCTGCCTCCCCTGTAGTTGGATGCCGACTTTTCCGCTACCTTTTTGTTTGCTTCGGCCAGCTGTTTCTTTAGCTTTTTTATTTTCCTGTTTTTTAAGATTAATTTTCTAAATTGTGCAGCTCTCGCCGTATTTGCTTCGGTAGGTTGGTGTTCGGGCATTTCATTTTCAGGATCAGATGCTTCGTCCTCCTCTTCCTCGTTTTCCCCCTTTTCTTCTTGTATTTGCTATTGGCGTGGCTCTTCAACCTCTGGAAATCCGTTTCCCTCGGGGCCTAAGTCCTCTATCAACACTTCGTCCTCGTTTATGTTTTCTCGGTGTTGGACTGTGCTAGCCGCCACCTCGGGGGATAACCCTTTACTTGTCGAGAATCTGGTGAAGTGTTGCCTTGATGACCCGGTTCCTTGCTTCGAAGATCCTACTCTTTGCTTCGGAGGCTGATCCGATTTTGAAGCCATCCTGGTTGTGACCTGTCAAAAAACAAAAAACCCGTGAGGTCCAAGGCGGCTAGCGCAGGGTACTTTTTTCGGCCATGTAAATCTACTCTGCAACAGATTTTACAGACAAATATAAGTCGTATTTGCCCTTTTTAGATATATCTCTAACTGCTTATTTTGTCTTTTAGCTCAAATCATCCCTTTCCATCTGGTTCTTTTTATGAAGTTTTATTTCCAAATATAGCATGAAATTTGAAAACCCTAAAATGGATTTTTATGTATAACATGAGTTTTGGAAACCCTAAAATGGATTTTTAGATAGAACACGAATTTGTAATCATTTGTCGCAAAGCTGGATTCGATGCTGCAAAAGGTTTAAAGCGAATATAAACTGCCTCTCCTGGAAATCGATTTCATCATACCAAGGTTTTGAGAACTCTTTAATGGATGATTTTATCACCTGATGCTGTGCTCAAAAAACTCTTAAACATACCAAAGCCATTAAGGTCATTTAGATGCTTAAGGTACAAGAGCTTCTTTTCAAAAAACAAGTTTTTGTAGATCTTTTGAGAAGACAAGAAAATATGCTAAAAATTTGAAAACCCGAAAAATCACAGGCAAACCCTAAGTTGTTTTAATCATCCCTGTTTCTAGCGCCAAACTGTACGAGTAGAAAATCTGCATAGGTACTCAAGGAGCCATATCCATCAGATCTACTCATACATACAGTAGTTTTAGTTGAGATTCAATGGTGCGAGGACCATAAGAACAATACCG
>JAJJMA010122102.1:0-13747 GCA_023529015.1 Papaver nudicaule
GTTTGTTCATATGAGTAAGTGAAACAAAAATTACTGTAGGTGTTTCGACTCCTAGTAACATTGTTCTAATTCAGAACTATTATCATGACATTGGTTCTCTTGAGGTATCGAACATTAATATTTTAAGTATGAGACATACCGCTGGTTTGAGGGATAGTAGAGTTGCGGGGGATTTTGATGCATCCATTCACTGTATTCAGTATTCTGATCCTTTGAGTTTAGATGCTTTGATGGCTGCTGGACCATCAACTGTTATTACAGATACGGATGATCCTGTTACTACATATAATATTTCTTCAGAACCTGTTTTTTTGAGGTTCCGAGTTGCTCATATCCTTCAGATGCAAAAGGGAAATATTTCCTTAATGAAGGATCTGTTAAATGTACTTCTGATGAAAATGCTCAATCATATTCCTCAAAACAAGGAAATGTGGATTTGGATTTTTCTGAAAATACTATTTAAGCAGTTCCATTATTCTCGTCTTGTTATTCCAATGAAGTAGACCTCCCTCGTATTCAGAAGAATAACATAGAAGTTTTTGAAATGCTTAAGAAAATGATTTCCATTCATGAGGGTTATAATACTCCCCTTTTAGTGTTAAATTCATTTTCTCGTGTAAATGACATTACTGCATTGAATCGAATGAACTTTCACGACTATCGAAATTGTTCTTCTGAGAATTTCTTGAAGGTAAATTTTTTTGAATCATTACTCTGTTATAAGCTTTTAGTGTTGAATTTCATTGTGTTGTTCATCATTAATTTATGTATTTATTTTCAGGTTCTGACTGATCTAATCAATTGTTATCAGAGGATTGAGTGTTCTGAAGGTAACTTGTCGACTGCTAAGGATGAGATCTCATACTGGGAAGATCTTATTTCTGGATCCCTTGGTGTAACATCAGTTAATATCGCTTTGCAGTCGAAAGCTTATGGCTTGAAATGCCAACTTACCGAAATAGAATCTCATTATAGGCATTCAATTGATGAATTTGGTTCTCTCAAGGAGTCAATTGTTTCAGCTGAGACTGAGAAGAGTACTTTGCTTAAACAATCGAAGCTTTTGGACACTTTGCTTCTTGATGTTACTAATCATAACACACAATTGAAGAATGAACTGGAGCAAAGGCGATCACAGTTTTCAAAGTTATCAGGTGAAAAATCTGCTTTAGAAACTGAAAGATATCGATTGGAGGATGAGATTGCTGCTTTGAAGCTTCAGTTAACGAAAAAGCCAGCAGATGAAACTTTGAATGTGGAGACTAATGGCAAGATTTGTGATGGGTTTTCTATTTTAGGCGGAGATTCTGAATCTTGTTGTTCATCTAATGTTACAGATTCTGCGAAACATGTCGTCTTAGACGATGTAGCCTATATGTTATATGCAGTTAGTCCTGATCATATATAAAAATTCTTTATTTTGTCATCATTTGCACCTTTCTCTTACAGTTATGTGTAATTTATCTTTGTCTTCCGTAGTCAGTTCTTGTCTTTCTTCTGCTATTTTTATTAATAGGGTTTTTGACCTCTTCCCATTTGAGAATATAGCTTATCTCAATTGGTGCGGAGAGTCTTATTTCGAGATACCTGGCCAGGGTCTCTTTCTGTGCTGTCATTTGAACTTTAGGTTTGAGCTTTTATTTGATTTTGATCGGGGCAGCTCTTTACCAGGATCAGTCTTAGTTATTTAATGATAGCAATGGTCTGTGCTATATGACATCAGATTCTGCCATATAACATTTGGACTTGAGTAGACCATAATAGGGTTTATTGTTTCCCTTAATGCCTGTGATCTGAAAGATTTTGATTTGGAACTTTTGACTACTATGTTGACTTATACTTTAATTGTTTATTATAATAAATTTTGTTTTCTTATAGAATAAATTTTAACAGGTTCTACATAATTTTTATTAATTCCTCAATTGTACTTCTGTGTTAGATTATTTCTTAAATCCTTATATTTATTTTCCTCATAATATTCTTATATATATATATTTTCTGAAAGGAGAAAAAGAAGAGGAAGAAAAATTGTTTCTCTGATGGATACAAAAGAATACCTGGTGAAAGACTTGTCATGCTTTGAGAAATTTCTCCCTTCTGGCCTTCAACTGTCTATCCGTCGTCCTATTCCGCATAATCTGAAATTACCAGAGATTAATGGCGAACTTTTACTCTCTGAATCCCATCTTACTAATGGTTTCTTGATCCCAATTCCATCTATAACTCTTGAATTTTTAGATCTGAAAGGTTGCTCTCCCGGCCAGATGAATTCTCAATTTTATAAGTTTATGGCCAGGATTATTAATCATAATTCTTCTTGTTCATCTGATTTAAGAGTCGGCTCTCATCATCTTGTTAAGAGATACATTATTAAACTCAGTAAAGACTCCGGTTTTTATTAATCTAGATTTCCTTGGTGTAGTTTAGGTTTCGAATTTTATGATGAGTACGTTGTTGAGGATCAAATTGATTCTCCGATCATTATCTCTGGTATGTGGCAATTCGGGAGGCCTCTGACCAATGATGATGATCGCCTTAATAATGTTTTTAATCTAGATCCGTTTTCATGTAAGTTCAATTAATCACTTAAGTTGTAATTTTTTTTATTATTATTATTTATTATTTAAGTTACTCTTTTATAATTATTATTATTCATTATTATCATATTTTTGTTTTAGCTTCCTACAGATTTGATAGAGATGTTGAGGCAAGGTTGAAAGAATTCTTCAAGTCTTTAGAATCTGAAATATATCCTGATAATCAGAAGAGAATGGTGGAAACCGTTTAGTTGTAACGCCCCAAATAATCGACCTACTTAGAAGTCAAAAGCACAATCTACGCTATGAGGCATTAAGAATCTAAAACAAGGAATTAGACTCTAAATTAAAATTAAAATCTACAGATTAATTCCCAAAACCTACCCTCTCTCATATTATGTAAAAGAAAACCTCTCAAGTACTATAATTATAAGAATGTGTTGTTGTTACTTAATCTAGTGATATTATTTTAGAATAACAAATGGTCTGACACGTGTCACTCTAACTCTAATCCGGGTCACCCCTGACCCGAATCCATGACCCGACCCATATACCCGTTTAACCTACCCATTTACCTATCCGAATGACGCGTTCTAATATCCCAAGTAAACGTTAGCATAACCAGACATACTAGAATGATATTCCCAAATGATGGTTCAACCATTACCAATAAAACCAACAAACAAGCACAATATGCGTACGTGTGATTTCCCCAAATAGAATATGATATAATAGTATTGAACCGGGGGGTCTGCCGGCCTACTAGATAAAATAGTATATAAAATATATAATATCGAAACGGGGGGATGCCGTCCTGCTAAATAATAACGAACCGGTGGGTCTGTCGGCCTACTAGATAATATTCAACCGGGGGATCTGCCGGCCTACTCGACTTAGCGAAAAGCCGTGTAAAAACACAAACGCTCCTCGCGGGGACACCAGACAACACATATCAGGCGCATACCCATCTAATACACACGAACATGCTTACAGATAATTAAACATTAAACTAATCAATGATTACGAGAAGGTTATAAGAGTTCCCACCTTTTTTAAGACAAATCATTCCCACCTCAAGATCCACCGTCCACTGGTTCATCTCTCGTACTAATCGTTGTTAATACAAAATAGAAGTTAATCATACAATCATTCAATGAATAGCCAATAAGCTCATACAATAAGTACAATAAAATATCCTACAAGTTCATAATTAATATCTATGTGAAACTACTATTTATTTTAATTTTACTATTTATTCATTAATCTATTAATAACCATTTATTTCATAATAAATAATCTACATATCAAAATGATATGAATTATATGTCATTTCGAAGGCCTCGCGAAGATCTCCAACTTTGCAGAAGGGACCAAAAGCTAATTTGGACTCTAAAAGGTCCAAAAACTTAAAATAGTGTACCTGGGCCAAAACTCATAGCCCACGGGCCAACCCGGCCCGCCAATGGTCTGACACGTGTCATTCTAACTCTAATCCGGGTCACCCCTGAGCTGAATCCATGACCCGACCCATATACCCGTTTAACCTACCCATTTACCCATCTGACTCGCTGACTCCGTCTGACTCGGTCATCTTCTTCATCAAGAACCCTAGGAAAACAGCCCCAACTACCTAACTTTCGGGGTCTCTAGATCCTTGAATATTGATCGTAATGAAGCATGTAATATATGTATGGAAAGCCTGAGAAACGTAGTCCAACTTTCATGTTTTGAGAAAAATCCAATAAAATCTCTATCATACCTAAAAAAGACCAAACATCTTCATACTCGATCTATCTAATGGTACAAAAGTAATACTCAAATTATTAATTTATTATTTACATAATTAATGTTTCCATTTTCTATTAGTCTGAGCATTAACCGGTGTAAATGTTTCCTAGTAACTATAACTTTGAAGAACCTGGTACTAATATCAGGGTCTGTGATCATAGTTTCTTGCAAGGCTCTATTGCAGGACCTGTTTTAAGAAAAAGGAAATTTGTTTTTGAGGATGCTCTGATGTATCATTTGAATTTTTGGGATTCCATTTCCTTTCAAAAGTCAGTGCCTGATATTCCTAAACATAAGATTGATGAATCTTTAAAGAGGATGTTTGCTGAAGAATTTGTATTAAATGCTTCCGTGACATTCTATGAGGTATAAATTTTATCTTTTAATTTGTTAATAGACTTATTATATTTTCCTTTATTATTATTTTTTTTATTGTGTGTTGGTCCAATTTTAATGTCATCTTGATTATTTTTGTTGATTATTGTCTTTTCCCAATGTTGCTAAAGAGTATTATCAATGGTGATGCAAACTCTGAATTAGTGGCAAGAAAAGATGAACAAATTTCTCTTTCGAAAGCTGAAATCAAAGTTCTTTGAGAATATAAATCTCATCTTGAGAAGGATTTACTTGCAGCAAAGGCAGAAATTCAACTTTTTCTTTCACATTTTTCTTAGAAACTAATGTAAATTTTTGCTCTTAATCATGAGCTTTTATTTTGCATAAAAGATGTCTATTAGACATAGTCATGATTATAAATCATAATAACTTAAGTTTTTTTGTGTGTGTGCTCTCTCGGAGCTTTTCATATAATAATTGTAATCTCTCTCAGGGCTATATAAAATTTCCACATTTCCAATTCTTGTCTACGCTTCATGGGATGTGGGGAATTGAAGCTTTAAGTGATAAATTTGTCGAATCACTTCAATTTCATGTATTCCATTTCTTCCCAGAATTACGTTGTATGATGATCCACAGTCAAGGATAATGAAGGTGACCCATGTTTTAACTTGTCCTGCTTTGATAGGTAATGTTATTTCCCCTAACGGATGGATTCTTGATCCATCAATGTTCATAATCTGTGAAATATTCGTCTTAAAGTTCTTCTTTGCAAACAAATCCATTCTTCTAGCTTCTTCTGAAAAGATTATGTTGTAGATTGACCTCTGATCAACTAGTACTCTTTTGCAATGCCATCCATCAATAATTATCTCCACTTCTAGTGAATCTCGATCTGGTTTTGCCCAATCTTTCATCCAGTTATTCTATTCTCTGAGTTATCTGTATGCACCCTTTGAATTTCTTTCTGATCTTCTGCTTTTTTATACTTTGCACTTTCTTCTGTTGATAAAACGAAATCTCTATGCCCTTCTTTTATTCTGTTGCCGATGTACTCTCTTAAACTTCTGCAAAAATTTGTTTCATGTCCATTGTCTTCATGATATTCACAATATTGCTCTGATATGCTATTTTCCTTTGAGTATCTCTGTTTGGGGTGGAACGGTTCCTCCTTCATGTATCGTAGAATAATTTCTGGCGTTGTATTTATCTTTATAAATTTCCCTTCTTCTTCTATCCAATTCTTATTCATGTTCTTCCTTGATGAAACATCTTTATCATTAGCTGAATAATTTCCCCTATTTTCATTATTCTTGAAAAGTGTTGTTGCGGCTTTGAACCTTTGTAACATGTAAGAGATTCTTCTTTTTCTTGTCATATGTCGATTAATCCACGAAGAATATTTTCTTGTTGTTGATGACCGTGATTTCTGTGGTGCGAACAACTAATAATTGCTAACATTTTCATGAAATTTCCTTCATAGTCTTCTATCAATTGTGGAGTCTGGGATGTTGTTATGTTTCTTCCTTTGTCTTCGTGAAAACTGTCTCTGTTATCTTCAATTGATGTTGTTAATTTCAAAGAAGATTTTAATCCTTCTTCCAACAATTCAAGAAGTATGTTTGATCATGCATGTAATGTATTGTGTTGCTTTGACTGCAGCATCCGTGATTGTCCTTCATTTCGTTCTTCCGTAAGCCGGGCTTTATCGATGTCACTCTGTGTCTTAAGTTTTTCCAACTCTTCATTCTGCACCTTGAGCTTTTCCTTTAGAGGTTTATACCTTGATGCATGCTCTTTCAAAATGACAGGAGCTCTTGGCAAAGCGTTGTTGTTTTCCATTCATTGTTGTGTTATTGGATCTTTCTTCGCAAGAACTATGGTTGCAGCTTCAATTGTTGATGAGTTTGTGACATTAGTTGTTTGAATAGTAGATGCACGCTCTGCTTTCGTAACTTGTGGTGTTGTATCAGGTCTTGTAGGTGTCCATGGTGGCATTCCTAGAGTGTCTTGTAGGTGTCCATGGTGGCATTCCTAGAGTGTGTACTGTTGTTGTATTCTGACTATTAGATGCTTCTCCTTGTTCTGTAGTAATCCGTTGTGGTGATGATATCCCTGATCTTGTTTGTACGCGCTTTGGAGCCATCTTTCTTATGAACTTCACCAATGAAAAATCAGATAATTAGTAAACTTAATGATTTATATATTATGTTTTTTAGTAAAAAGAAATATAGATTGTTTGGCAGTAAAAATAATTCAACGAAATCTTGATATTCTTCATTTATCTTTGCATATCTCAGATTCTACTTTTGTTCGCTCCTCATTTTGTCATCGGGATTAATATCATATCTGAAACTTGTATCCGAAACTTAGATTTGCAAAAATTAGATCATGGATATGAAAATAATCTTTCTAGAATTCTCTTCATATTATCTAATTAAACATTGGTAATTCTGTTGTATCTACTTTCAAGAGATCTGGATGAAATATATAAGAAAATGGACATTTAACATTCGATTCTAACAAAATACGTTTCGCTGATTTAAAATGAAACAATCGCATTCCTCAATATGTTTGATGGAAGATCTCCTAATAATCATTAGTGAGATTTAGATTTTCAAGATCTAAAGGATCAATTCGTTATATCTCTAGGTTTTTTTTTTGAAATATCTGACGGTTGTAAGTGTTATCATAGTTTAACGTCTATCTACTGGATCAAAACTTTCTATGAATATATCTATTTACCTGTAACAGAGTCTGTATGTTGTTTATCATTTACTAACTCTACAGATCTAGGTTTTTATAATCAAATCTTAATAAAATTTGAATATATTTCTCTATTTTTTCTAAACGTAACTGAATTCTGAAGAATACGATTCAAATCTGGACTTAAACGCGGTTTAACTATAGAAAACTTTGAATCTCGTAATATATTTCATAATCTAAACATGCAGAAATAGAGTTTGTGCATTTTGAAAGCGTAGTAATTAAATTTAATCAATGCTTAGATGAAAATAATCTTTTAATTTAATAGAAACTTCCCTGAACGCAATTTCTTTTGGATCTGTTAGCTTTTATGGTTTGATCACGACTTTGAATCTTCATATCCATTATTTCTTTATCTTTCTCATTTCATTCATCGGTTTTTTCTCATGAAAACATTAAAAATATTAGATCAATCTTCCAATTGTTATTATTTGACTACGTATACTTCTAATCTATCATCTAAAAATGTTTATTTACTCAAATTTCTAATTAAACATTAAAAATTTTAGATCTGCAATTTTAGGTTTTAAAATTTCATTTTACCGCCAAAAGGTTTCGATCATTAAATTCTTTGAAAACGTAATGAAATTCATTGAAAACAGTTTTAAAACTTTCAAAATGATAACAATGAAATATGCTCAAAAAATAAGAATTCAAGCTCAGTCGGCGCCAAATGAAGATACGAAATTAGGTTTAGATCATACCTTCACCAATTATCCGGTGTGAATCCGGTGATCTAAGAGATAATTAGACTTTGCTTTGATCTACTAATCTTCTCCTAGTGATTGAATCTACTTGATCGACAATGTGGTATGAACAATTTGTTTCAACTATCCATACTACCAGTAAAGTAAAGAGAGAGAGATTGTTTAGAGAAAGTGTCTAGTCTTGTTTTCTCATTAATGAATTACCTGGTTTACAGATGAGGCATGGCAGGCCTTTTATAGACGATGGGAATACAAGTTTAGGGATAAATCAGTAAATACATCAGATAAATATCTTAGATCCGATTGTTTCGCTCGCATTCCCGCCTCTTCGATGACAGAACCTTGTAGTCTCCTTAGCAGTCTCCGATGTTGCTTAACCGCCTTAAGTCGTGTCGGGTTTTGTGTCCACATCCATTTGCGCCTATCCGGACTCTGGTACCTTGGTCTGATCCTCCTCCGAGTCGCTATGCAGGACCTGCAGTATCTCTCGTCCAGTTCCTGTTGCCTTCTGTGGTGGATGCTATATTTTGTCATGTATATTCTGCTTGATTATTTGATGGATGAAAAGCCAATTTGCATGATACCTCTATAAAGTTGTTGTCCGGTGTAATGATGACAACTCATGCTCCACTGCGTGTGCAATTTGAAGAGCCATCCACCATTATTTTCCAGGTTCCTGCTGTATCCATTACTGAATCTTCTAATCTCGCCTTTATTTCTGGTTCCTTTTCTCCAAAGTTTAGATCAAAATTGATATCTTCAACTGGAAAATCTGCTAAGAAATCTGCCAGCACTTGACCTTTGATTGCCGTTCTTGATTGGTATTTTATTTCGAACTGATTTAGATACATCCCCCATTTGGCAATTCGTCCAATCTTTTGTTGACTTCTAAGAATGGCTTCAATTGGATATTTTGTCAGCACTACTATTGTTCTGGTCGAAAAATACGGTCTTAACTTTACTGAAGAGAAAAATAGCGCCATGACTACCTTTTCAACCTGAGAATACCTTAGTTCTGCATCTTGTAATGTTTTACTTATGAAGTATACTGGTTTTTCAATTCCATCATCCACTCTTACTAATGCTGCACTTACTGCTGAATGTGATGTTGCTAAATAGATAAATAAATCTTCATCTACTTTTGGAGAGGAGAGGATTGGGGGGGATGAAAGGTATTTCTTAATGTTGTCAAAAGCTTGCTAGCAATCTTCATCCCAAGCGAAGTTTGAGATATCTTGCTTTTTATGGAGGAGGTTGAAGAAAGGTTTGCACTTGTCAGAGAACCGTGCAATAAATCTATTTAGAGCTGCTAACTTACCTGTCAGGCTTTGGACTTCCTTCTTACACCTTGGCGGTTTCATGTCTGTAATCGCCCTTATTTTCGATGGATCTACCTCTATTCCTTTTTGTGTAACCAAGTAACCAAGGAATTTGGCGCTCTGAACTCCAAAAGCGCATTTGTTTGGGTTAATTTTCATGCCAAAATCTTTCAGTACCGTGAATGTTTTCTGGAGATCTTTTCCGTGATTGATTTTTTCTTTGTTTTTTACAACCATGTCATCAACATAGCATTCGACAATTTTTTCCTCAATAAGGTTGTTGAACATATGATTTACCAATCTTTGATAAGTGCTTCCCGCATTCTTCAATCCAAATGGCATGGTTTCAAAACAATATAACCCCCTATCAGTTATGAATGTTGTGTTATCTTCATCTGCTGGGTTCATGGGTATTTGGTTATAACCTGAGTAACCATCCATAAATGATAATAACTGAAACCCCACTATTGATTCTACCATTCTATCGATATCGGGCAATGGGTGACCGTCTTTAGGACAGGCTCTGTTCAAATCTGTAAAATCTATGCATACTCTAACTTTTCCATTCTTCTTCATCACTGCCACTATATTAGAAATCCAATCAGGGTAATAACATTTCCTGATTATATTAGTTTCTAGCATTCTATCGATCTCCGCGTTTACAGCATTAAATAGCTTCTCTGCTACTTTTCTCTTTTTCTGCTTTACAGGTTTTACATTCGGGTTGATATGTAATGAGTGGCATGCTATTGCTGGATCAATCCCTTTCATATCCGACATTCTCCATGCGAATTGTTCTACATTTTCTTTCAGGATCTGCATAATGACTTTCTCATCTTATGTACATAACTCTTTACCAATAAATGTAAGCTTTGGCTCTTCCGCAGAACCTATATTTACTTCTTTTAATAATTCGACCGTACTCGGTTTTTTCTTCTTTTCGGTGACTTCTTCAATGATTTTTACAGCTTCTTTATTAGCTTCTTTATCAACCGTGTAAACGGTCCCTTTTGGAATTTCCAGGTTCTGCAATTCTTCAGCTAGTTCTGCCGCTCGTTTTTCTTCCCTCATCACCTTCTGAGTTACTTTATTTTGCCAGCCTCTGCATCTTCCTTTAGGATCTTCTTTTTGTTGTAAAGAACAGATTGCTAACTCCTTCGACAGCTGCTGATCTCCATGTATCACATGTATACCGTGTATAGTCTTGAATTTAATCTTCTGGTGAAATGTTGACGGAATAGCCTTTAATGCATGGATCCAATCACTTCCTAGTATCATATTGTATGGTGATTCCGTATTTAAAATAAAAAACATGACATTGATGATAACTGGTCCTGCTACGACGGGAAGTATAACCTGTCCTATTGGGAATGTTTATGTGCCATTGAATCCAACAAGACTTGTTTTTGATGAATAAACTGTTCCATTTTTAATGATTCTCATTTGTTCTGCCGCTTGACGATATATTATTTGACTACTCGAACCTTGATCTATCAAAATCTTCTTACAATACCAGTCGTCCACCATTAGATCTATTACTAACGCATCATTATGAGGAATTTGTATTCCTATCAGATTTGTCTTTGAAAATTTTACCATATCTGGTTCTTGAAATATTTCTTCGTAGTTCAGATAAACATCACAACTTGTGTAGTTAATTTCTTCTAGCTTCCTCTTGTTCCCTGGCCAAATTAGACTTTCATTTGCTAGATTAGATTGTATCATGTGTACATAGCCTTTGACTTCTGATAGTTTTTCATTGCCATCTGATTGGATCTGTGACCTTTGCTTTTTGTGCTTCTTGTTTTTGATCATCTTCTTTATCATCGTCATTCGTTCTTCTATTTTGCGTCCTATTGATGTAGTTTCTAAAATCTCTGGATGTGCATTTCCGTACGCTTTTGATGTCTCTGCTACATATCTCGATGTCAACGCAATCTCCATGTTATCAACCTTGTACGCTAGTTCTTTTATACTACTCCTTATTTCTTCCATATTTGTGTTTGTGATGTTTGTTGTTTGTTCCTCCATGATCGTAATGGATACCTTCAAAATTTCATAGCAATTATCAAATAATAATTATAATTATTTGTTTTTTATTTGCACTTGATGTAAACGAAAAGTGGAATATAATTTCCAGTATGAATAACCTTTACTGTTGTCTAAAGAATGTAATTCAAATCTGAACTTAGATGCATTTGATCTATATAAAACTTTAAATCATTCAATTTTACTTGTAAATTAATCATGCAAAAATAGAGTTTTAGCATTTTGCAAATTGTAATAACGAAATTTAACTAATGCTTATATGAAAATGATATTTGGATTTAAGGAAAACTTCCCTGAACGCAATTTTCCATTAGATCTGTTAGCTTTTTTGGTTTGATAACGTCTGCGAATCTCCTTATCCGTAATTTCTTTATCTTTCTCATTTCATTCATCGGTTTTTTATCATGAAAACATTAAAAGTATTAGATCCATCTTCCAATTGTTATTATTTGACTATATATACTTATAACCTATCATATAAAAATGTTTATCTACTCAAATTTCTAATTAAACATTAAAAATTTTAGATCTGCAATTTTAGGTTTTAAAATTTCATTTTACCGCCAAAAGGTTTCGATCATTAAATTCTTTGAAAACGTAATGAAATTCATTGAAAACAATTTTAAAACTTTCAAATCTGAATGATAACAATGAAATATGCTCAAAAAATAAGAATTCAAGCTCAGTCGGCGCCAAATGAAGACACGAAATTAGGTTTAGATCATACCTTCACCAATTATCCGGTGTGAATCCGGTGATCTAAGAGATAATTAGACTTTGCTTTTATCTACTAATCTTCTCCTAGTGATTGAATCTACTTGATCGACAATGTGGTATAAACAATTTGCTTTAACTATCCATACTAACAATAAAGTAAAGAGAGAGAGAGAGAGATTGTTTAGAGAAAGAATCTAGTTTTGTTGTCTCATTAATGAATTACTTGGTTTACAGATGAGGCATGGCAGGCCATTTATAGACGACGGGAATACAAGTTTAGGGATAATTCAGTAAATACATCAGATAAATATCTTAGATCCGATTGTTTCCCTCGCATTCCCGCCTCTTGGATGACAGAACCTCGTAGTCTCCTTAGCAGTCCCCGTTGTTGCTTAACCGCCTTAAGTCGTGTCGGGTTCTGTATCCACATCCATTTGTGCCTATCCGGACTCTGTTACCTCGGTCTGATCCTCCTCCGAGTCGCTATGCAGGACCTGCAGTACCTCTCGTCCAGTTCTTGTTGCCTTCTGTGGTGGATGCTAAATTTTGTCATCTACATATTTGCCCCCAGTTTTATTGAAAACTAGTCTGTGGACTGGTTTTGAATTAAACTTTTTGTTTTTTTGATGTATTTGGACATCATTGTGTCTCAGCTTTTTTGGGTTCTGTTATATGATTTAGATGTGAAATTTTGTCTGTTGAGGGGTACTGCGTACTCCTTCCCAAAAACACCTAGTGCAGAATGCACTTTTATAGTTGCAAGAAGGCAAATTGTAAGGTAAAGTATTGATTCTGAGGTTCACGTAGGGTACGCGTACAAAATGATACTTTGGAACTCAGGAGTTTTTCCTAAGTCATTGTTCACGAACGCTTCGGGAACCGTCGACATTCAGATTAGGGTTTAACTTGGATCCGCTGGAAGTTCTGGGCTTAACTAGTACTTAGACGTGTTAGATGTCCTCAACTATAATCCACTGGACTCTTGCTCAAGAGTACTCCTTTAGATTCACCCATATCCAACAAGTGATTTGCAAGCAAACCATTGCAATGGACAAATGGTATCGAATCTATCTCATGCATTCTTGTAAACTTAGTATTTGTGGGAACAAATACCAACATAACACATGGTCATGTAGACAAAAACACGATCTCAATCGTTATTAATATCACTACTAAAGTAGCCGACTATTTCGAAAGATAGAGTAAGTAGAATAGAAGAATTTCCATAAAAGTCATAACTCCTACTAACCTTTTGTCGATGAAGAATAATTGATGTCTTCTTTGTCTTCACAATCTTTGTCTTCAAGGTCTCTACTACTTAGTCCATATCCCAATTCCGAAATCTAAACTCTAGTATGCTAAATAAATAATTGTGTTTTGACACCTAAAACTGACAACCATCTTGACATACCAACGCTAGTGGGTTTGACCGGACAATGCCCTAACAATCTCCCCCTTTGTCAATTTTAGTGACAAAACCAATTTACATATGGATTCAAAAGATATACAATTAAGTACTAACCAGATG
>JAJJMA010122110.1:0-30348 GCA_023529015.1 Papaver nudicaule
TTTCAGGTCATCATGAAGAAGTGTCGTCTTTACATTCAACTTTTCAAGATAGAGATTATTACCATCATATGCAACAAACAAATGATCCAAGGGATACCTCGGGTTTGACGTGGGGGGTCTTGATGATTTTCGTACTTCTTGTGGAACCGTCGGAGAAACTCCCACTGCATCAGAAGACCCTTCCCGTACTTCTATGCCATCAACATCGTCATGTTCTTCTTGTACCACACTTCCAGAAACATCATCCATGTCGACATTCCTTGACCCAGTCTCCTTATATCCGGTCAAAAATACCTCTGGTATCTTTATGTCCAATGGACTATAAGCATCCACCTCAGTTGCAAGTGCCCTGAAGGTCTCGGGAAAACCAGATTGCAACCTCATGCACTTAGCACGTGCATTCAGCGTCGAATTCATACACTCTGCTACTTTACTCTCCTGTGGTGTCCCTGGAAACGTCATCTCCAAACGCATTCCATTAGTAGCACAATATTGTAAGCATTTTGACTTCTCATACTCACCACCATTGTCTGAACTTCAACACTTTAACTTCATATTCGTTCATGTTTCAACCAAAGCCTCCCACTTTTGAAACACCTCAGGCACCTCGAACTTAACACGCTTTAAATTAGTGTCCTTACCTCTACTAGTCAATGTTAAAGTAGATCCGTCCGAAGTACGGTATAGAGTATCGACCCTAGGTCCTCGAGCTAATACCATAGCCCCTTTCTTGACTCTCCAATTGTGTTTCGTAAGCACAACTTCACAGCCATCATCACACACTTGGCCCATAGACACCAAGTTCTTCTTCAAACTAGGAAGGTGTTGAACATCCTTCAATTTCCATGTCGAACCGTTTACTTTCACATTCACATCACCCACGCCGATGATATCACAAACTACACCGTCATCATGTGAGATAATCACACTATTATCCCACGTCGAATGAAAAGAAGCTCCCGAGTATAAAACCCATGACTCGTCTTTCTTGTCCTCAGAGAGCGGTAAAAAATCTTCCGTAATCACCTTGCCGTTATCAACAAGGGCCTTCATCGGTTCTGCAGTTGCAACTACATTTACCACTCCTTGATTACCCTTTTTACTATTTTTAGCACCTTCAGGACACTCACGCTTAAAGTGACCTTTTTTCTTACACGTGCAACACTTCACGACACCTCTAGGTCGGGATTGAGCTTTCCCTCTAGACTTTCCTCTAGATTTGTCGGTGTTCCTCCTTGAATCTTTGCCTCTACCCACATGCATATACAAGGCTAAGTCTGAAGAACTAAAACTGTAACTCCGTTCTATTCTTCTTTCTTCTTCGTTGACTAACCTTTGTTGCACAGCATCAAGCTTTAACTTCCCACTACCTGTTGAATTACATATAATTGTTGTTTCTGTCTCCCAACTTCTAGGTAATGATGACAACAACCGTAAAGCTTGAACTTCATCATCAAAAGTAATACCAACTTTCGAAAGTTGAGAAATTATTGACTTAAACTTCCCAAGATGTGCGGAAATCGCGTCGCCTTCCTGCATCTTCAGATTGAATAGTTGTTCACACAATGTAATCTTCCCCGAGGCTGATGACTTTTGATACAACGTTTCTAGTGTATCCATCAGAGTCATTTTACTTGTAATCTCGAGTACGTTATTGTAGACTTCCTCCGTTAAACATCTACGGATCACGGCTACACATTTGTGATCAAGAACTAACCAGTCCTCATCTTTGATTGCACCCTTATTCGCGACTCCACCGAGTGGATCACCAAGGTCTTTCTCGCAAAGTTCTTCCCATTAAAAACTTAACCCTTGCTACCGTACTTTCATTATTATCACCCATAACTCCCACTCCAATTGTTATTGGAGAAATTAATATCGTAATCAAACCTAGACAAAATTAATTTCTCAAACAATTATAACGAGCCTAAAGCTCTGATACCAGTTGTCAGGAATTTATCCGCTCTTGACCGGAGCTCTAAAACCTAGTTGTCAATGAAATCTCCTTACCAAAGGAACTTCCGCACACAATTCCTTAAGAGATGTTGACAAATTGCGGAAATCCTAGAATCTTGAGATATTACGGTGAATAATAAGTAAACCAAGCACAAAAGATAACAAAAAACGAGAAAGTAAATCAACTTACAAGACACGCAAGATTTATAGTGGTTCTTCAATATCCATACAACGTGTATGATATTGCTTACATCTACTTCGAGCCGCACCAACTTAAATCCACTATCAACGAACCAATTACAAACGTAGAACCCCTTCGTGGGAGTTCCATAAAAATCTAGGTTACACCGTAGCAATCCCGAGACATACCTTGTCTCTTGCTCCTCACCTCTTTGCACTCAACCCCTAAACCCTATCTTTTTCCCACAAAGGCTAGTAAACAAGGTTTCTCTAACTCTCGCACCTCTCGTACCTTTTCCCAACCCCCTATACACATCCTTATATAGGAATCACGTTTTAGGGTTTCCCCTAGGTCTAGCAAACTCAAAACTTGCGGAAAAAGTAAAGGAAACCGACTTAAAGATGGATTAACAACCAAGTAACCCGTCTAGGCCTTTAGCCACGCTTCTACGCAGTAAAGCGTGGGCTAAAGCCCATAAAACTGTGATCTAAAGCCCAAAATTCTCCACAATTTCACCAACTTTGGACTTCTTCTCTTGTTGGGATTGACTCCATGCCTTCCTAATATCTCTCTATAAGTCTTCAATACACAACACAACTGTCTTAAGATGTAATAAAACAGTTGGCGGGCGTGTGTAAGAAGAACATCCTTCGAGCGGTACGCATAAAAAATTGTTTGATTTCAACTGGGACGACAAGGTAGTCTTTGATTCATATCAAGAGTTTGTTTTTAAACCTTGTTTGATATCTCAAGGGGTTTATCACCAAATAAACTCAAATATCCTTGATCTTGGTGTAAAGACGTTAGGTGAAATATCTTAAGTCTCCAAACATATCATATAATGGTTTGACCATCCGCTATATCGGTTGTTGTCCATAAAGGTTGTAGTCGTTCAGATTGGAGGTCGGGTAGCGATAGTCTTCACGAAGGACTCTGAACAACTCTTGAGAAAGATAGCAAAGGACAATTATTTTCTTACGGGAGTACATGTGCGTGATCACCTTGTTGTGGTTGGAGGCGTAGGAATACTGGGGGGAAGCTTTCTGACTAATAGTCATATTATGATCATATTGTTTTAACCAACTAGTCTGAAATATGAAAGTAGATGTGTTGGCGGTTTAATTCTTAAGAGTATTAAAAGTTGTACTAAGTCCCAGGGTTTAGGAATAATTTTTCTGGGGGCATGAGCAGGAAAAAAGCAAGCTTCACACTTTGGGATGGGACAAAATCACTCGCACAAAAAGACAAGGTGGATTGGGAATATGGAAGAGTAAGATCCACAACAAGGCAATCCTCGTGAAAAGAGTCTTTCTTTTGCAACAAAGATCGCAGCAAATTCATGAAGAATGAACAGAATAATTTGGCTTTACCACCACCACCTACCTCTGCTAGCCCGATCTGAAGAGGACTAACCAAGGTGGCATCTTTCTTGCAAGAACACGATTTTTCAGTTATTGGGAATGGGAGATCCACAACTATTAACTCAAACTGGATTCTTCATCTGTCACCGGAGCAAGCGAGACAAAATTGCGATTCTCCAGCAAATAATGTGGCGTTCTTGTTTATTGTGGACGCTAATATTTGGAATTTACAACTCATTTTTAGACAATTCCCAACAAGTATGGCACATCAAATCGTTGGTATTCACCTCCCCAAGACACCAATGGAAGACGTGATCGTTAGGACGTACACAAAATATGTGTCAATATACTGTAAAATCAGGATACCAGAAGCTGATGGAGTGTCAGGATCCCAGTCGCCAAGGCAACCAGTTGTCTCAAAGTCATACCATCGATTTATGGAGACTTGCCTGCCCACCAAAAATCGACTTTTTATTTGGAAAGCCATGCATGAAGGACTTTCTTTATTTGGCGTTCTTTACTCGAGAAACATTGTTCATAGGGTACAAGCTCTCCTTGCAATATTTTTCGAGAAACAACTAACCATATGATTTTTCTATGCAGTTTTGCTAGATAGGTGATACAGGTGTATCCTAATCTTTTTAGGAACTTAGTCGACCTCAAGTTAACTAGGGAAGAACTCTATTTACGAAAGGATTCCTAAATAGAGAAGGATTCTTTTTAAAGAAGGATTCTTATAATAGGAAATAAATTTCTAGTAGGCTTCGGGAAACCGAACCACTTATATAGAGGTGCCTAGCTCATAGCTTGGACATTGTAGGCATCTAGTAAATCTAGAGAAGAAGTTTGTGAGGTAACTATTGTGTTGCAAAAGCAAGCTTAGTGAGATTGTGAGCGTGAAAGAGAGAATTGTAATATTGTCTTGTTCATAATCTAGAGAAGATATCTTTCTTCGTAAATCTGTTCTTGTGTCTACGTTTTACCTATCTTTCGGCTATTGTTATTTTGAATTCCGCCTTAATAACTCTAGTCATCAAGAGTACGGAGATCATACGTATCAATAGGTTTGGATGCTGGTTTAGACACATTAAAGGAATAATGAAGGCATTCCACACAACCAGCAGAAACCAGATACCATACATTCTCTTCTCGACAAAAACTGTCGTCTGCCCAACAAAACCTGCTTCTACATACGGTCTAGCACATTTGGCTTGCCAGAAATCCAAGACTCTATAAAAGGCAGGTTCAAACTTTGTGACAAATATTCCAGCCGACCCTCGTTATATGGAAGGAATACGAATGGGCACTAAAACATGTCATTCTTTTTATGCCAGACGCCCTTCCACAAGCCAAAAGTTGTTCTGACACTTACACCATTACTAAAATTCAGGTTGTTTAGATCTACCTCAACCAGATTAAATCAGTATAATCAAGGAAGAAACCAGGTGCAGGTGGAGCCGGGGTGATTAGTAGAATCCACAGAGAGGATGTGATACAAGCGATGGCGGCTTCCTTAGGTGAAAGTCAATCACTTATGGCGGAAATTTGGGCTTTCCTCCTTGCAAGAAGAATGGTCGTTTGATATCAATAGAAAAAGGTTTGGTTCGAGACGGACTCAAAATCCATGTTATAACTTATACAAAACCATGGAGACACACCATGGTGCATCTGAGGCATGATTCAAGAAATCACAACACTGCTACAACAAATTCCAACAGTCAAGATCACTCATGCTTACCGAGAGGCTAATTAGACGGCTAATGAGTTAGCAAATAAAGCGGTTCGTAGAAAAATTCTAAACCCTTTGTTTCCTACGACTTGTATCTGGGATTGCATTACTCCGCACTTCCTACAACAAATAATTTATAATGATAGCAACACCAAGAGTTGTTCGTTCTTGTAATCATAACTAGTTGCGTAAAATGGATTCCTATTTAGGTTGCCTAGGAATAAATTAAATCCCCAAGCGGCCGACTAATCCCATTAACAAGTCTAGCAATGGGTTTGGTTATCTACTTTCATATTATCTTTGAGTATTACATCTATTCAAATCGAAGGTTGACATAAACATAATATTTTAGTGATCTTGTTGTTTCTTTCACATTTATTTTAAAGTCTATTTATTTTGTATAATACATGCTTAGAGACATTTCACCATTTTACTTATCATGAGACATTAAAACAGGAGGAATTACTAAAGTATATATTATATTTTATTTTAAGTTTTCATCTGTTTTGTTATTTCCTAGTTTAAGTTTATCCATTTCTTCATCATTTCTCTTCCTGGAAATGATAATGTTGATCCTGGGGTTACACCTTTAGGCTTTGCTGAAAAGGTTATTGATGAATTATACTTTTGGATTTTGCTTTCTCCCTCCTATCATTTTTTCCATTGAACCACGATGATTTTTTGGAGCTTGCAGATGTGTCTGGTATGAAAAGGTTTGTGCTGAAGATGTTGATGAAAATAAGTCGCCGAGTGATGATCTGTGGGAGCTTGCAAATGCGGTTGGTGATCTTGTGGAAATGGTTTGTGTCGATGATGTTAAAGAAAATAACTCACGCATGTCACTTGTGTCAGAGCTATAAGGTATTTTTGTTGTATCACTTTCCCGTTCAACCATTCTCGCATCATCTTGCCAACTGCTTGACTGAGGTAGTCTGCTGGCATAATAAGATTTTGATGGGAAGAAATCTTTGATGACATAAACTGTTACCCGATTTGTTAGGTATGTTAATGCATACACCACCTGGAGTAATATCAAACAAGATCAATCACATGTTACTAGGGGTTACGAACGGTTAGTACTGATTCTACTTCATATTATAGGTAAAAATGGTTATATATTTACAGTAGTGTGTACAACTATTTCATGTGATTGTTGGTACTAGTTATTTTAAAATGGAGTATTATCTATGCTTTCATATGAGAGCTTTCATCTAGCATCACTTACCTTTTTCATGGAAAACCTATTCTCAGGGTCTTTCCTAAGACAATTTTCAGCAACTCGGACCATCCAAAAGAGTTGGAGAACATCATGCGAGTCTATAAGATTCTTGTCGATTAAGTCTGGATACTTCCTCTCTTTCAGAAGTGGTCGTGCCTGCCAGAAAGTAAGAGAATTACTAATTTTCCATTTGATTTAAGAAGCTCAAGGTATTGTTGACAAGAGAATAGTCTCAGCCTAATTCGCCTTAAATATGGAAATACAAAGCAAGACGGATGAAATGGACCATACATGAATGGATACAATGACCAAGAAAGTTTGGCAAGGACTGGGTAAAAAGATTTGCCTCGTCTATATTGCATGTATGGTGTATCATATGCTAGCATGTTAGTTTGTACTTAGTAGAGATTTTCTTAATATAGAATCCTAGTAAGACTTTCCTAAAATTACATTATTACAACCAATAATAAAAATAACAATATCAAAGTTGTTACCCATCCCACAAGGCTTTTTTCTCCAAGCTTTTTATCAGTAGTTCTCAGACCTGTTATTAATTGTAAGAGAACAACGCCAAAGGAAAAACATATGTCTTGGTCGACACTTTCCCACTTGTTGCATATTCTGGAGCCAAGTAGCCAAAGGTCCCAACCACTCTGGTCTCTGATGAGTGATCAGATCCTGCATGTCCAAAATCTCCAAGCTAATATATGTAAGGTAAAGCGAGTGTTAAATGTATCCCAGAGTTTGTTTTGACAAGATAACTATTTTTATATTTTTCATGAACTTCTTAAAATATAGGCTTTACCAGAGGCTCATAGTCGTGGGTTACAAGAATGTTGTTTGGTCTCACATCTCTATGGATGATGTTGTTCTCATGCAAATGATCCAAGCCTCCAGCAGCTCCAAGTGTTATTTTCATTATGTGCTCCAACGCAAAGGTTTGTTTGTGCTATCTGTATCTTTCGATAAAGTCAGTACAACTTCTCTTATTATTTTTTTGCTGAAAAGAGTATATAATGAAAGGGAAAAAAAATACTAAACCAATGATCTAAGGTGATAATTACTTGAGAGATGTTTGTCAAGTGAACCATTGCAGACAAATTCATAAACAAGTAGTATGTGACTTCTTTCCGAGCATGCTCCAAGAAGCATGACAACATGGTTATGTCTGGCTTTACTGAGTGCTTGAACCTCTGCCTTAAATTCCTTCTCTCCTTGCAAACTTGCATTGTTAAGCTGTTTAACGGCAATATCAAGATCCCCAAGCTTTCCACTATAAACAGAACCAAAACCACCTTCAGATAGAAAATTGTTTGGTGAAAATCCGTCAGTAGCTGCTTGGAGCTCGGCATAGGTAAAGTCACTCATCCATCCAAAATTTGGTCGTCTATTCTTGCAGACTGTGCAGATGGGACTCTCAATTTTTTCTTCAATCGTCCCAGTTTGTAGTCCAGTTGTCATTGATTCTAGCTCCGTAAGGGTACTCCATTTGTCATATTGACCTTGAGTTCCTATTTTTTTACCCTTCCTTTGTCCAATTTCTTGATCTTCGGAGATGAAATTTGGAGTTCTTACTTCTGCCCTTTTACATATTATGTTTATGTTGCTGTTTTCTTCAAGAAGAAATAAGGAGTCATTGGGGTTATGAAAACTTGAACTGGAAGATACTTTCCTCAACGTGAGATGATCATTTGACTTGGATTTGGAAAATGAAGTCATTCTTGAAGTATCACTCAGTGGCTTCCTTTTATCAGTATATACCCCTTTCTCTTCGTCCATGACTATCTTACGAGTTGGAGGTCCTGAAACAAAGAACAAGTTATTTTTCTACATTTCAAATTGAATAGATTCGAAAATGAAATGGTGGGAGGTTGATTACCTCTTGGGAAAACTCATTGGTGAAAAGATTGTCTTCGCCTGGGCTTCCTGGTACCATCTCATCATAAGTTACATTACTAGTCTCGCTTCCTGCGGCATAATCTTTGTGGTTTCCTGTTACTATTGGTTACCTTAGCTTTTCAAAATTGTTATCACGTTTCATCCGATAGATACCACATGAAAGCCTTTCCATAAAGTATTTCTTATCTTTCTTCATCTACCTGTACCACAAATGATGTTGGAAGAAAAAGAAATCCCAGGGCAATGTAAGATACTTTCAAATTGTTTCACTAGCTTTCAATTAGAGTAATAGTTTAAATACTTCATTTCTTTATGTGATTTTTAGATAGCATGCTGCCCATGCATGTTGGGATATATCTCAGGGACTTTAAGCCTTTCATGAGGTTGATATTGAGCCACATCCAAACACGAATACCCTCGTTTAAAATAATAATCATGGATTTATGCCTATTGTTGTAGAAGCAATATTTGCGTATAATTAGCTTGTTTTGGTCTGACTTTGGATTATAGTATCCACAACCATGTAGGTTGTTACCATTCAAGGGATTTACTTTTATCTTCCATAATTTTGCAATATGTTTCGGACCTATTAGTTGAATTATGATAACACTTCTCTATATTGTGTCGGTCATGGTGTTTTGTTTCTTAAATGTGGATGTCAATTATCTTGATTGGTTATGCAACTGTTGTATGCTATGGTTTTGGTTATCTTACAAGTTATAGCTAGCAGTTTGTGACTCAAATGAAAAGTAGTTTAAGTTTGTTTTTGTTTTTCATTTTTCATTTATGGTTGTTATTCTCGAGCAAGATAGTTGGCAGGCCAAACAAAACATGACATATCCAAGTTTATTTCATCGCGTTATCCGTATGTTATTTCTTGCATACATGAATAAATATATATACCTGTCAAGGATTACCCATGTTGCCTTCACATTCCTAGTTTCTTGTACAGCTACCATCTTTGGCGATGATCCAAGTTTAACTTCTACCTCAAATTGAATCTGGATAAACAAGAAATTTGCATAAGAAATCTACATTTATGAAAGTCTTGATGACAGTTTTAACACTATGATGGTAAAGCACGTTGAACTTTGAATAGGTTAGGATGCAGCAACCCACTAGGAATTTTACATGCACAAATTTTTCTTGTAAAAGTGAGTTATTCTTTATATCTTGTAGTTTAGTCTGTCGGTGAAACAAACTATAAAGACCCAAACCTTTTGTCCTGCATAGTGATTAGAAATCTTCATTAGCTCCACATTGTTATGGTACTCTTCCTTCTTCCGTGCAACTTCTTCCTCAATAACCTTCCAGTTCGCTCCAAACATTGAACTGGAGTCAACTTTGCTCTTGTATCCCACCGAGGAAATAGAAGAGTCAAAAGTAAGTAATTAACATCAACTAACATCTTTTCTCAGTAAGTAATTAAATCATACTCCTTCCATCCCATATTAGTTGAGCTATCTCAACTTCGCACAATTTTTAAGACAAGGAGGAGGTAGAGTAATTTTATATAGATAAAAAAAAAAAAAAAATTTAGAAATAACCTATCTCTTAATTTATGACACGCATATTTGTAAAAAAAAATAGTTTTTTTTTTTTTTTTGATGAACAATCAGGTCACATTTCATTCATTCTAAAATGGTGATTACAATATGATTGTTTACAAGAAAAATAAGAACATCAAAATACAAGAAAATAAAATCCCAAATACAATTAAAGATGCCAATTACATGTAAATCGCGAAGAGAAAGAGCAATATACCGTAAAAACACCAAATTATTGTATGAAATGTGGAGAGGAAAAATGGTATAATCCGGAATCGTTTCCGACCATTTAGAATATATGTCTTCTATAGAAAGAGATGCTCCAAATAGATAGGAGTGATTTGCCCTTAATCTTGTATATGTGAACGAAAAATCTGGATGCCCTAAATCCCTTTTGTTGAAGATGAATTCAAAGCGATGCCAAGATGAATCGTCGATGTTCTTCGTTCTAGAATAACAACCCATGAACCAACCATAAAAGAAAGAATCACCATTGAGGTGAGGAGATAATCGCTGTAAAAGCGAAGATAAAATCACCAAAATGGTGAAGAAATGTGTCGAAAGACACCAAAAAAGACAAAACAACATTTTATTCAATCACAAAACTAAACAAAAACACAAAGAGGACCAAATCTGAGCAAGAAACTAATGGAGGCTAGGGTTTTTTTTTTTTTTTTAAAGAAAGAGAAAGAGGAAGAGGAAGAGGACTGTCCCCAAATGTAAAAAAAAATCGTTAGAAAGCATTTTAAACACTCAATTAAAAAGATAATTTTAGAAATATGACCTATATATATTTAGAATGGCTCAAGTATTATGGGACAAAATTTTAATATGGGACGGAGGAAGATTATAAAAGAACAATAGAGCTCGGTCGCAGTTGTTCTTTGTTGTAGTTGTTTTTTCAAACTTTAGTAGTTACGCTCATCTGAGATTAAAAAGGAATCTTATGAAATTTTCCGGCTCTCATGAAAGATAACGTACTAGGGGTATTAACCTGGTGAAGAACTCCCAGAAGAATGAGCTTATCTCCGGGCTTTAGCAACAAACCATGCTCAGCCCATGTTATGGCGCTGAAGCTTATATCTCTCGATGCATCTGGATCACCACCACCGTCTGAGGTATCGTGGACATAATCTTTCTTTATGGCATGAGATGTACAAGTTGCAAATTAAGAAACTGAAAACAGGTGATTATGACAAATCAAAATCTCCGGAGTTGCTTATGGGCTTTGTCGGGTGATGTTGGATGTAACATTTTCAATTTAACTGATGAACATTCAGAGGTGTTGATTGTACTTCTTCCTACTGTTCTTATATGGTGTACTTGATATTTATTGAACCAATGATATCTTGTGCCATTGAAAAATGAAAAGATACAAGGATAATAGATGAAGAGGCAATGAAGCTTGTAACTGAGATAGGTGCACACTAGAAGGAATCAATTGAACCTGGAAGACCAAATAAAAGTTCTAGGCCCAACAACAATTGCACTTTCGGGTTGGAGATCTAAGTTTCTGAAATCAGATGGAGTATTTTTGGTACAACCTTAAGGGTATGGGTAAATGTATGTAGGAAAAACGCATTTAGATATGTGATTCTATGAATTAAAACAACTTCAGAGTTTTCGTAAAGCAATATGTAGGGATAGAAAGAAAGGGTATGTGAATGAAGTTTTGGTGGTGTGTACTGAACCAGTACACTCAATAAACAAAACCCTCAATAATCTGTGTAAACACGGCCTCTATTGATCAATCTCTCAACTGATAATCCTTACAACCAAGCAGCAAAGAATAAATACCAGACAACAAAACCCTATCTGGAGTGGACGCATGGAAGCATCCCAGCTACTCCATCAACGGCTAACAACAGACTCCATTATTACTTTTAACTGACAGACTAACGGTAAAGAAATTATTACGATTGGGCACCCAGAAACAGTAAGGTGGCCCTTAGCGGGTATGTGACAATGCCTTCCCCTTCACAAAATCCTTGTCCTCAAGGATAAAATCTGGAAAAAATGCGCCTTCAGATTGGCCCCATCCTCCCAAGTAGCATCTGTAGGGGTTGAATTGGACCATTGCACCAAGTATTGCTTGCTAAGAACACCCTTGCGCCAAGTGGTTCTACCACCCAAGATGCATTGTGGCTTGACAATAATTTGACCATGATGGTCTACAAGGGGCAGAGTAGGAAGAGGGGTGACAGTAGCTCCCACTTTCATCTTCAGCTGTGACACATGAAAAACTGGATGGATTCTTGAGCTGGTGGGTAGATCCAGTTTATATGCTACAGCACCAATCTTTTCCAAAACAGGGAAGGGACCATAATACCTTGCATAAAGTTTGAAGTCCTTTCTCAGAGAGAGTGAGGTTTGCCTGTAAGGTTGTAGCTTAAGATACACCAAATCACCAACAGTAAACTCCCTTTCTGTTCTCTTCTTGCCTGCATACAGTTTCATCTTGTCTTGTGCCTTATGTAGTGATTCCTTTAACAGATCCAGTAACTGATTTCTTTGAACAAGATACTCTTCCACTGCAGCTACTTATGTTGTGGCTTCCACTGGAAAGGCTAGATGAGGTGGTTGGTAACCATAGAGAGCTTTAAATGGAGTCATGTTCAAGCTGGTGTGGTAGTTACTGTTGTACCACCATTCAGCCAAGGATAACCACTTGAACCATGTTGAAGGCTTATGGCTGGTCATACATCTTAGGTAAGTCTCCAAGCAGTTGTTAACCCTCTCTGATTGACCATCAGTTTGATGGTAAGCAGAGTTTAAGTTGAGAGAAGTACCAAGGAGTCTGAAAAGGTCTTGCAAATTACTTACAAATATTTTATCCCTGTCAGAAGTGATGGAAGTTAGAAGACCATGGAGCTTATAAATGTTGTGTAGAAAATACTGTGCTACAGTGGAAGCTGTGAATGGGTGAGCAAGTACAATGAAGTGGGCATACTTTGTAAGTCTGTCCACAACCACCAGGATAACATTAAATCTGTCAGATTTTGGCAAACCCTCAATAAAATCCATGGTGATGTGTTGCCAGGCATGATCAGGTATAGGGAGTGGTTGCAGAAGGCCAGCAGGATAAGTATGCTCACTCTTATTCCTTTGGCAAACATCACAGGAAGTAACAAACAAGAGCAGGTCTTTTTTCATACCTGGCCAGAAAAAATATGATATGGCTCTATTATAAGTTCCCTGGATTCCAGAGTGGCCACCAATGGAGGAAGAATAAATGGAAGCCATAATCTTCTGTCTCATGTTTGCTGTTGACCCAACATAAAGTCTGGATTTGTATCTCAAGATGCCCTCTCTATAAGAATAGTGTGCATTTGAGGTAGGTGAAACCAGCAGCTGAGAAATCAATTATGTAGCCAATGCATCATCTGAGTAACTCTCTATAAGCTCTTGAGCCCAATTTGGTTGAGTAACAGCTATACTCTGACAAGAAGAATGTGGCATTCTGGAGAGTGCATCAGCTGCCTTGTTTTCCAGCCCCTTCTTGTATGTAATAGTATAATCAAAACCTAACAGTTTCATGAGCCATTTTTGTTGTAAAACTGTAGTTATTTTCTGCTCTAAGAAGTGTTTGATGCTTTGATGGTCAGTGTGGATAGTGAACTTGTGACCCATCAAGTAATTTCTCCACCTAGTGACAGCAGATACAATGGAGAGGAGTTCCTTCTCATAAGTGGATAAGCCAACAGACTTAGAGCCCAAGGATTTGCTGAAGAAGGCAACTGGTTTTCCCTGTTGCATAAGCACTGCTCCTATCCCAGTTGTACAAGCATCATCTTCAACTACAAATGGCTTTGAGAAGTCAGGCAAGGCCAGAACTGGAGTGGTGCACATGGCATTCTTGAGAGTCAGGAAGGAGTCAGTGGCCATAGGACTCCATTTGAATGAATTCTTCTTAACTAAATCAGTTAGTGGCTTAGCAATAATACCATATCCTTCAACAAACTTTCTATAGTATCCAGTGAGGCCAAGGAAACCCCTTAATTCCCTTAAGTTTGTTGGTGTAGGCCAATTCTTCATAGCTGATACTTTAGAAGGATCTGCAGCTACCCCTTGAGTTGTAATGATATGCCCCAAATACTCTAATTCCACTTGAGCAAAGCAACACTTAGAGAATTTTGCAAAAAGCTGGTGTTGCCTTAATAATGTGAGAACTTGAAATAAATGATCCTTGTGGCTCTTTAAATCAGGACTATAAATGAGGATATCATCGAAGAAAACAAGCACAAATTTCCTCAAGAATGGTTGAAATACCTCATTCATTAATGCCTGAAATGTGGCTGGTGCATTTGTAAGGCCAAAAGGCATAACTCTAAATTCATAGCGGCCATGATGGGTTCTGAATGCAGTCTTATGAGTGTCAGCAACAACAACTCTTATCTGGTGATACCATGATTTTATATCAATTTTTGTGAATACAGTTGCACCATGTAATTCATCTAGCAGCTCATCTATAATGGGGATGATGGTGATGGCAATGAGTCTTTTATAATCCACACAAAACCTCCATGAGCCATCTTTCTTCTTGACAAGTAGAATGGGTGCAGCAAATGGACTATGGCTAGGTTGAATTACTCCATTGGTGAGCATTTCTTTAACTAAGTTCTCAACAACAGACTTCTGCACATAAGGACATTTGTATGGTCTTTGTTGAGTGGGTTCAGAATTTGGCTTTAGAGGGATTTTGTGATTTAGAATTCTCTGTGGGGGTAATTGTTTAGGCTCTTCAAAAATATCAGAGAATGAATTAAGTAAGTTTTGAATGGATGGGGGTATTGATTCAGGTATTGGGGAAGTGGATATAGAAAACAAATGTGCTACAATACCATGTGTATGTTTCTGGAAAAATTTCTTGACTGCAGATGCTCCAATTTCCATGAGAGTTGCCTGTTGTGAGCTACCTCTCAATGTCATCTGTTTTCCTTGATGCTTGAATGAGATACTAAGTGTAGCTAAATTCAATAAGATATCACCAAGCTTTCTGAGCTAGTCTGCACCCAAAACTATGTCACAACCACCTAATGGTAACAACCTGAAATCTTCCATGAAAGAGTGGCCCTGCATCTCCCATTGTAATTGTTCACACAAGCCAGAGCTGATGGTCTTGTCCCCATTTGCTACTGTCACCAAAAGCTTGCCAGTATGGCTAGTTGGGCAGCCTAATTTAGTAGCTAAGTTAGTGTCAATGAAGCTATGTGTGCTCCCTGTATCAATAAGAATACTAACAGGGTGTTTTAGAAGCAACCCTGGTATTCTAATTGTATCAACATTCATTGTACCAGTTAAAGCATCCAGAGATACCTCAATGTCAGATTCAATAGGTGAAGAACTATCCTCCGCAACTTCATCTTCTTCCTCAAATAACAGTGGAGTGGGTGTATCACCTTCCAATATGTATAGTTGAGCTCTACAAAAATGGTCAGGCTTATATTGTTCATCACAATTGAAACAAAGCCCTTTGGCTCTTCTCTTGTCCATTTCTTCTTTAGATAACTTTTTAGCATTGGGAGGGAGGGTAGGGTTAGATTTATTGGTTGGTGCAGGGGTATTAGGATACTTTGAATATTGAGGTCTTGGAGTATTGAAATTAGAAGTAACTGGTTTTGAAGAATTTGGTTTTGAGTTACTGTTAATATATCTAGGTGAGTAGGTGGAAGTGGTATATTTGGGGGGTATTTTGATAGAATCAGGTGCACTGCCAATGGAAATCTCTTGTTTTCTGGCTAAGTAGAAGGCATGGGATAGTGTTTGTGGTTTAAACATTTCAACTGCTGTCTTAATCTCCTTCTTTAGACCACTAATAAAGCTGGAAACAAAATACTGCTCTGAGAGATGAGGATTCTCATTGAGCATCAATGATTTGAGAGTCTCAAACTCAGTGTAATATTCTTCCACAGTAAACAATTGCAATAGCTTGTTAAAGCAACCCACATAGTTTTCATGTTGTAAATCTTCGAATCTAGCACACAGATTTTCAATAAGTTCAGGCCAAGTTATGAATTTCTTACCCACAGTGAAGTCATGGTACCATGAATCAGCTCTCCCCTCTAGATGAATAGCTGTTATTCCTACCTTCTGATCTTCACTTATACACTCTTTGTGGTGAAGAAAATACCTCTCACACTTCCTGATCCGTCCTCTGGGGTTTTCTCCATCAAATCTTGGAAAATCAAGCTTTGGATGCTTCAGAAGAGTAGATTTGTCCTTGTACTTGTTATCCATCACTTCTTCTTCGTCTTCTCCATCCGACGGTGTATTGTTGAGGCCTTTATGAACAGATCCGTTGTCAGATCCTTTATCTTTCACCAGTAAACCCAATAAAGCTTCTATGTTTTTGTTCAAAGTTTTGGTTAACTCAGTTTGCTCTTTAATGCCATCAAAGATCGTACCAAGCTGTGTGGTGTTCAGCTTAGATTCATTTAAGAGTTGCGTGTTATTTCCCCCAAGTTGCGTCATTGTCTGTCTCAGATCTTTTAGTGACTGGTCGATTTCCTTTAACTCTTTAGTTGCCATCGAAACCTTCTCTGATTACCAACTGTACTGAACCAGTACACTCAATAAACAAAACCCTCAATAATTTGTGTAAACACAGCCTCTATTGATCAATCTCTCAACTGATAATCCTTACAACCAAGCAGCAAAGAATAAATACCAGACAACAAAACCCTATCTGGAGTGGACGCGTGGAAGCATCCCAGCTACTCCATCAACGGCTAACAACAGACTCCATTATTACTTTTAACTGACGGACTAACGGTAAAGAAATTATTACGATTGGGCACCCAGAAACAGTAAGGTGGCCCTTAGCAGGTATGTGACATGGTGGTAGTAGATCCAAGTGAACATCTCAGATGCTGGTTCAGCGCATATTCGGGTATCTGAAAGTTGGGTCCTCTTAATATTTTCTTTCAAGTAGGAAAGTTTGGATTTGCTGAGGTTTCATATTGTGAATTACTATACCTTATTCCCATCTTGCTCCCTTGTAGTATTCAGTTGAATTGTTTGCTTGTTAATAGGACAAGAAAATGGGAGGCATTTCTGATAGGGAACGAGCTTGCCTGCTCTGGATGGTAAGTTATTACATTCTCTTTAGTTTTTAATTTATTTTACTTCGGGTTGATGCAGTACGTGTCTCTGCTGGTCAAACTGTCTGGGACTTGAGGGTGGTATGTGGGTTTCTCCAGACTCTTGTTATTGCCAATTGTGAGAAAAAATCCAAAGTGCCAGACGTTACTAGATCCCTCTCTCTCTCTCTGGAACATATTGCCACTTGTGCTAGTGCTTCCCTTTCTATTGGCTACTTATCAGCAGACAGCGCTACTTAATCATGGAATATGATGAAAGCCTTAAGTTGTATTGTTTTAAGGGGACAGCTCTCTTATTCAAATGTTATGATGCTCTATGGGTAGTACTCTTTCAGATGAGTAATGCTCAATTAATTCTGCACACCAACCATTGAACTAAACCTGCCCATACCATCATCAATACATCCCCAATCCAAACTCAATGCATTCTCACTTCTCTCCACATAAAAATTGTTACTTCTAGTGTTGATGCAGCCCTCAGCCCCAATCTCATGAGCTGGCCTAAACTGTGCTCTGGCCTCTTTCTAACAATGCAAACTCGTGTCAGAGGCACTACATCTGAATGTAGACACAAAGCAAAATTTAATGGCAAGAATTGGAAAGCCATTCAAATGATCAACCCCAACACCCTCATTGTAGTAAGATTCGGTAGAAATTACAATGTGATTAGTATCAAATAGATACGGTTCACCATTAACAGTGATTTACAGAAATTACAGACTCAAGGAAGGAGAAGCAATTGGAGCGTGAGACCTAAGATTACATATCACCTTCACTAAGCAATGATGTAGCTTCCGAAACAGATATTCGAGTTTCATTCAGTAGTTGAGCCATCTTCTGAGTTTCAGTTTCCCGCATCTTTTTTAATTCCTCCAAATTATTCATTTCCATCTGAAGTTCCTCACCAAGCAACTCCAGTTCCCCTTCTTTAAGATCTAACTGGAATACACATTGCTGGTACTCGACTATCATATTGCCTATTTCGTTCATCATAGTTTTTCTAGTCTCACTGATCACCTCCTTCTGTTGAAAAAGATCTTGAAATACCATTTCCAACTCCTCTACTGACCTCAAACTGTCTGATAAGTCCTTGCTGACAGTTTCCATGTCAGTCTCTAGGTTCTCAGACTTGATTTTCAACTCATCAATTTCCATTACCACATAATTCAATTTTTCTCGGGTTTGCTTAATTTTCAACCTCAATGTAGGCTGCAGCTCTTCAGCCATAAGAAGTTCAGTAGCTTTGCTTCCCAAATGCCAATTTCTTTGTGTTGGAACAACAGCATTATTGTCTATTGCAATAAGTACCTTTTCTGTCTCTAATTTCTTGTTCTCCTCCTCCAGTTTTGATTTCAGACATATGAGTTTGTTCCTCAGCTCCCCTTCAGATTGATAAGCCCTCTCTTGAGCAACCTCAACTTCATCCTTCTTGGCTTGAAGACAAGCCAGTTCTTCTGTTTTCTGCGCGACATGAGTTGAGGAAGACTCCCATTTCCCCCTAGCACGCTCTTCTCGCTGTTCCCAGTTGCTAAGAGCTAAAGAAATACTTGAAAGGGAAGACTTAAGAGCTAATAGTTTGTGGTCTACAATAGCTTTCTGGCCCTCTATCTTAGAAGAGAAAAGTTTACTGTCTGCAACTTCTTGTTCCTTCATAAGTATGCATTTCTCTGCAGCTTCAGTTTCTCTTGAGAGTTTATCTTCCTCCATGGTTGCTTTCTCTAGTAATGCAAACAGGCTTAAAGCTTTCGCTGCACTGGCAAGCCTATGTTGTGCTGTTTCGAGCTTCAGACTAGCCATACCCAGCTCCTCTGAGGTTTCCACGGCTGACATTTTGGGTTCCGCACCATTAGAAACATTTTCTTCTACTTCCATCGGATCCTCCCCAACTCTAAGAGATTCTTCAATTAATCCAGAGACATTCAGCTCAGTTCCTGAATCTTTTCCTTTCCCAAGTTGAGAAGTATGGTCCGCTAACTTGAGGTTTTGGTCTCCATCCAGATTCTCTGAACAGCTACATTCTTCCTTCACTTCAACATTGGTTTGCCGACTCCTAAATTCATCCCTCTCCAGCATGGCTTTCTCGTACAAACCCATTAGTTTCTCATTCTCTTCGTGCAAATCTTGGAGTTGATGCTTCAGGCTATCAATCGTCATTCTACTGTCGATATCTTTCTCATTCTGAATATCTGTCAACCGCATACTGACTTCAGTTTTCTCTACCTGGGCGTTCTCGGCCTTGTTGACTTCTGATACGGCCCCATCATATAGTTCGATCAATTTTTTATTGTCCTCGATAAAAACCTTTAACTTCATCCGAAGTTCATCATTCTCCTTAGCCAGGACAATTGCCGTTTCATGAGCTTCCGCTTCTCGTTCACTTGCCGCTGCAATTGCATCAACCATGGTTTTAAGTTCCATTTGATCATCTGAAGCACCAAGAGGCAGATTTTTCCTTGCTTCTTCCTCCATAATACTAGCTCTTTTTTTCTCATTCTCAAGGTCTCTTACTAAATCATCAATCTGGCTGCAAGGTTTAAAAACAGTTCCATACTATGTTAGAGTAGCTAACGGGTATTATGCACGGGCTTCAATGACTTGTGAAGGAAATAAGCTGGAAAGAGAGAAAAAACAAGAACCTCTGCAATTTTTCTTTTTCTTTAAGGCAGGAATCTAACTTCTTGTGCACTGTTTCAACTTCGTTCTGGTTTTGTATAGCCTGAAAAGTTACGAATATCAGCTATATGTTATTCAAAGTGACAAAAGCAAAACAAGCTAAAAGTGGGTAGAAATCATGTCAGGAAAAGCACTAATCACCTGAATACGAAGGAATTCATTCTCTGCGCTCATGGAAGAACCCCAGGATGATGTGGGATCCTGGTTAACATACAAAAGACAAGAAAAACATTAGACAAGAAATAGGTGTTCAACAGCTACTTAGCTAGAACTACGTATATGCAGAATTCAACAGCTAAAAGTGGCAACCGACATATTCTGGAGATGCCCGAGTAAATCAAGCTCTCTTATTTAACTGAAAGAAACTATCATGCTTGGAAACCAATGGGCTTAAACCTTAATCATACCTGACTGGAAGTCAGGAAACTATCCTCAAGGCCTGCTAGACCGGTATTTCGTTTCTGAACCATGAAAAAAATCAGAATTTCAATCAACCAGATAAAATTGATTAACCCAAATTGACTGGTATATATCAAAAAGAAGCATGTTATCAACCTGTTCCATCGAAGATTCAGATTCATGCATAAGCTTCCAATCTAATGCTTCTAACAACTGCAAATTATACATGATGAGCACAAGGAGAAGATTAAATAAACTGAAAAGTGTACAAACTAATGACATATCAATTCCTGACCCAGCCGGATACCTTATTCTGTAGTATCATGATTTGTTCACTCATCATCTCGCGCTCTCCCTCCTCAGAAAAATTCTTTAATCTGGAACACCAACATACAACAGTGAGATACGAAAATCTGTCACATTCTGTCAATGATTTCGAGTAAGTCGACAAACATGTTTACATGTAATTTCTGGAGAAAAGGATTTCTAAAAGTGCATGCTTTATCAAAGAAACGTCTCCTCAGAAAATCATTTTTCATTCTGACCTGATAAGCTTTCCTTTATTTTTGTATTTGTAAATGTTTTACCAAATTTACTTTTGAGCGACAATCGAATGCAATGCAATGCAATTATAGGCATACTATAGAGGTAAGACTAGCATCACATACAAAAGGTAGCATGATTTGCAAAATTTTAGAGTGTTTGGATATATAAACTCAGACTGAACGGAGAAGAAACACATGCCTTCTAACTTCTTCTTTCAAACGAAGATTTTCCATTGCAAATCTAGTCACTTCTAAATTCCGATCCACCTGGTTATGAAGAACCTCTATCTCTTTCAGATATTCCTCCTTTTCCTGTAAAAGATGCACCTCAGCTGAGATCTTCCCCGATGCAACAGCCTCCAACCTTTTGATACCGGCCTCGCGAAACCGAAGCCGCATTTTCAGATTCTTTATTTCGTCTTCTCGTCGTTTGGCCTGTTCAAAGTAATCTAAAAGATTCAGAAACAATCTCCTGAAAGAAAAGAACAGCCTAGATTTTATCATGCAAGATATGAAGTCAGCTCTCTCACCAATTGCATTGCAGCCTGATTTTCAGCAGCCAGTGACTGCATTGCAGTTTGTTTCTCCTTTTCCCTCCTGAAGGCCCCAACCAGAGCAGCTTCAAATTCCTTATTCTGAAACATTTCAACCAGATGTTAATATGTTAGGAAATTAGACGGCACCAACAACTTTAAGAATGGGAGAACCCGTACCTGAGACTTCTTTCTACCGCATGTTAGTGGACTAAATGATCCCTGCAATCCTTCCCACTTAAAGGAGCCTGGAGATCCCGGAAAGGATACACTCGGGAAATCAAATTCCTGATTCTCGGTTCCTCCGTTAACTAAACTGCGCAATTGGTTTACTTCTTTCTGTATATAAACCAAAATCAGAAACGAGCTAAAATTTCTCAAGTGAAACAATAGGACAGAAGAAAACATGATAAATTAAGTAAACCAAATCAGTGACATATGACCCAATAATGTAGCATATAGCAGACTAACCACTCAACTATTAAAGATCCCTGTCAAAGTTTTTGATATGATCCAATGTATACATATAACAGATATAACAGCAACAGGAGGGCCATTTAGGAGGATCAAACACTAGACCATGATTTTAGGACTGTTAATTTGACACCAATATAATAGCAAACCAGTACTTCTATAAGAAAACAGATGTAAATGAAAACAAATGTAAACAATACCTTAAGTTGTTGAATCTGGATACGCATGGTAAGCACATCTCCAGATGCATCTTCATTCACTATTGCCTACAGAATCGGACAATTAATGCATTTAAAGCGTCGGGGATAATTATCTCAAGTAAACAGTCACATAGCATGAAGTAGATGAAAAAATGTAAAGCGGGAAAGAGGATCACACATACATTATTCTTGATAAATTTAGCACGTTGTGCAAATTTCAATGTGCCTAAGGTCTCCAGTGAATTACTGCATAGAGCCAGAGAAGATCAAAAGAACAAACTATGAATACCGAGGTAAGGTAAGATAATTGTGGATGTAAAGACATTTGAGGAATTTTACAAAACAAAAAATAACAGTTTCGATGAATCACTGACCAATTAGCTGGACTTATATTTGCGATTATTGTTGTTTTCGAATTCCCACCAAGTGAGTCCTGAAGCAAAAATGTGAGCTTTGAGTCACGGTAAGGGACATGGAGTGACTTCCCATTGGAGACGTTCACTAGGTTCATGATTACAAGTCTGCATGTCAACAAAACAAAATCAATTAGAACTTCCAAATGCACAGACACATCAACACAGGTAAACACAAAACAATTTGAGAAATCAAATGTAGTGGACTAACCCCAGGGTCGAAAGCGACTTGTTGATGTTTGTGGCTTCTTTTAGACGTTCACCTTCAGCGCCAGAGCTCTTTTGCCTACAATTGAACCATGCTTTCTTTATGAAGTAACGACTTTTATTTTACTTATTGATTTATGTAAAATATACCCTCTTAGTATTAGTTATGGCATGTTATAAAGGTATATTACCTCTCTGAACCAGCCAAATCCACAAGATTAAGCCGGGCAAATCGATGGTGAGTAACACCTTGAATCTCCCACTGCAAAAATAATATAAAACAAAAATTGTTCATATCACATGATTATAGATTAAACCCCCAAAATATGAAAGCTTAAGTTGTTGGTAACATACACCCACCTTACTCTCAATTATACATGTGAAAACACTATGAGAACGACTACTTGCATGGTTCATGTTTGTGGCAGCCACCTTTCTGTTGGTTGTTCCCTGCAAACATGAGCATAATAGTTCTCAATTTCCACATTCTCTTTATCAATTGGAAGTGAAGTGAAAATGATTTGTCTGAGCTAGTTTAGCCAGAGAATAGGTAAAGAAAAAGTTATCTTTTGGCTTTGTCTCACTGCTCAGCCTTCAATTATCAGCCATCTAAGTTAATTTTCATACACTCGTGAAATGCTTGACACATTATATCAGTAGGAATCAAGATGAATAAAGGTAAATTAGAAACTGCAACAAGTAAACCAGCAACTAATCTTCATCCTGGCCACCAAGTAATACTGACAACTGTAGAGCAAAAAAGAATGTTGTCTATACCTGAACAAGGAGTTGAATAACATCTCGTGCACAATTAACTTCCATTTCCTTCAGATTCTCCACATAAACACCTTTTTTGGAATCTTCTCTTATCTAAAAAGAATATAAACCAAACTTTCAAGCTAAAATCGAAAAGATAAAATTGAAACTCGTACAGAAAAGGTTGAGGAATCAAGTTTTTGAGAGTCTCATCACTCTTTAAATTATACAACTAAAAGAGTTAAAAGTGTAAGATATTTAAAAAATCCTAAGCAGTGTTCTTTGGAAAAGCACAAACAAATAAACATGTATGATCTGGAGAGATATGGTTGATGGGAAAAAGATGCATACAAGCAAGCTATTGCTTATTACCTGTAAATTAGCTGATGATGGGTCTAAAAGATCTAGAATCTGCTCATTGTATATCTCCAAAAATGAGCACTTGCAAGTAAATCTCAGCTTTTCATCTCTACGAGCCTCCTTATCCTACAAAACACAATCCAACATGATTTCATTAAAACTACTGAAAGATGGAACTTAAAACACTTGACTGTTAATTTTGTATTACCTGCAAAACTAACACTTACCTTTTGGATTCTTGTGAACAAATGTTCAAATACTCTTGGTGTCATTCCACAATTAACACTATGTCGTCGAGTGCCTCCATCAATGTCTCCCATCATCGTGTGTGTCTTACCACTTCCAGTCTACAAAGAAAAATAAACTAACCCTTTAGACTGAAGTGTTCAACAAAATTAATCACAAAATTTTCATAAATTCTTACTACTTAGAACTACTTGTCTTTGCAAACAATTTAAAACTCACTTGTCCATATGCAAACATACAGCTGTTGTAACCTCCCATACAGTTCTCAACCATTGGCAATCCAGCCACATTGAAGAGATTTTCCTGCAACAAAACGTATGTTAAAATCCATCCTATTAAAAAAAAAAACACAAAAAATTCACCAAATAACCCAACAATGCTTACCTGTGTTACATTCTCATCTGCAACAAGATCGAATGTATAACGAGATTCTGGATGCCCTGTCCAAGTAATAGTCTGACTACTCTCCTGCCTAACACATTTGTTTTGGCCTTGGATTGATATTTCAGAATTACTAAGAGGACGTATTCTAATAACAACCTGCACAGAAACCATATAAATTTGTAAATACAGATCTAGGTCGAATAACAAGAATCGATTGGGAAAAAAAACGACCTAATTTCAGACACAGGACGAAAACCTGGAAAATCAAAGAATAAAATAGTACCTGAACATTATGATCTTTCCAGAAAGAAGGATCTTCTTGCAACTCAAAATTAAGGCTAGCAGATCTCTGAATAACTCCGCTATGGTAATCATCTCTTTCAGCAAAGTTACTTACTGAAGATGAAGACGGAGTAGAATGTACAAGATGATTTTCTTTATAAGATGATTTCAAGAAAGGGGAACTCTTGATTAAATCTGTATCTGAAGAAGGTTCATGATATCCAAACCTATTTTTGAAAGCATTAGCTGATTCAGAGATCCGCATACTTTCTTATTTCTAGGGTTTCAAAGTTTCAAAGTTCTGTGAATCAATTACTGAAACTTTAGGGTTCAACAAATAGTTGATACGAAAACGAAGAGTTTACGGCTGAAGAGAGAGAGTGAGAGAGAGGAGAAGAAGAAGAAGATGGGGATGAAGAGAGAGATGGGGAAATGAGAGTGAAAAGGGAAAGGAGAGAGTAGGTTTTACGGTCAGGATAAAAGGAATTCAAATTTTAAGACCGTTCAGTTTGCTTTTCAGATCTTTTCATTCATTAATTAACATATTCTTCATTTTTGAAATTCAAATTTGCATAGGGTAGGCAAATTTTGTAATGACAATCTTGTCCGTAATGGGTGCGAGGATACTGGACAGGGTCTGATTCTGACTGACACCGAACCGGTACATGTTAAAACCGGTACGGAACTGGTGGTTCTGATTTTGCTTCGCCCATCTCCAGTTTAACCTTACAAGCAAGTATTCCTTCAAGTTCTTACTCCAATCTTAGGTGCTGGATTCGAGGTTCAGTCCATTAATTAGTCATGTCCGTCGAGCTCGCACGACCAGGGGTCAAAATCAACTATTTTTCTAACAAAATAATTACCGATTACATGGTTAACAGGGAATACTTCATGTAGAGATTTCAGCGCATCCGAATTTGAAGGCTGGTACAGGGGCTTTGGAAAAAACTGAAGTCCCCCCTACTTTATTCTCCACATAGCATTTTGGCAAGTCCCTATGTAATTTTTTTTAATGGCTAATTTGCCCATACTTTTTTTTTTGAAAGTTAATTTGCCCATACTTAATTAGAGACTAAATTAAGTAGTATTAATTAGTGTTAATCAATAAAACTAATTAAGATTAGTATACTTTTGAAAAATCAAAAAAAAACAAAAAAAAATCTACTTCTAATCCCCTTTCAAAGAACACAAAATATAGGATTTTTTTTTTTTTAAATTTCTGAAGCTGCTTACGGCCAGCAACAGAGGCCGTAAGTCCAAAGTAAAAGCCATAACTGCAGTTACGGCTAATTGTTCTTACAGATTCAGCCGTAAGTTTTTCTACGGTTTGTTTTTCAGGTCGTAGAAACACTTGCATATTATAACTTTGGACTTAACTTACGGCTTAAATCACGGGTCGTAAGTTCTGCCAGAAATAAGACTTACGGCTCATAAATATTACTTACGGCTAGTAAGTGTGCGACACAAAGTTTTGTGAAGGAAACAAAACTTACGTCTACAATACTAAGCCGTAAGTCCTGCCAGAAAAGTTACGTCCACATTTTTGTAGCCGTAAATGAACTTATGGTTGGTCCCGTGATAGGACCTTCAAGCCGTAAGTTTGTCTGTATGTCAAAATGTTTTTGTAAACAGACTTTCGGCTGCTAACTGAGACGTTATTCAAGCCGTAAGTCGGATGAAAACTCTAATACTCTATGCAATGAAACATTATAACACCCATGAACATTAAGAATGAAACACCAAAACATCCATGAACATAAACATCCATCCATAAATTAGTGTCAAACATCCATGAACTTACCTAAAATCCAAACAAGCTAAAAAAAACATTCATTCATAACATAAAACCTAAGTTTAGGTTCATAAGCCTTTTCTTTTATTTTTTTGCTCCACGACCTTTTGCTCCGACTCCACCTCCACGAGTGCGAGGACCACCACCATGAGCACGATCACCACCACTTCTAGCGCTTGGTTGAACAATGCGAGGACCACCACCTCGAGTTCGACGTTGTTGAATAACCTCTTCCTCGGTTTTCTCCCCTGACGAGGGAGGACGCTGGCGAGAAGATGAGGATTCGCATGGACTCTTGCTACCCCTCTCTAGCTCACAAAAAAACCCATCTCCTTTGGGGGTTACATCAAGTATTTCTTCGATTTGGTTCTTAAGGACCACTTGTTTTTCCACGCTCAATGCATTGCCGCTGGAAATGTTGCGACACGTGCTTTTTACCAACACGGCTATTCGCTTTTGATGTTTATATCAACATAAAGTATGATTAGTTTATGACCACTCAAAAGTATGATGAAATTATAGTAAAACTTATTTGCATACCCCGGGTTTGGCCATATTCATCCAGTACGCCGTATTTTCTTCCCCGGCCCTTCAGCGGCCTTCTTGAGTCCGGCTTTCTGTTGTTCGAGCCATCGGATTGCTTCCAGATCGTGGTTGATCACATAAGGCTGACCCCAAGTGTAGGGGGCAAAAGTTACGAAGGACGCTCGACACAGCTCTCGATAAAAGAAGATAAGTCTCGGGTTGTGAATGGAGGAACGGGGTTTGACAGTTATGAAGATGTCGAAGAAGCAGCCAAGAGTCGAATACTCCACAGAAAAGGGGAGAGCCTCGAAGAGTTGGACATGTCGAAAAAAAGGTGCCGAGGACAGCAAGGAATCTCGAAGACACCTTGAATAGTAACCGCCTTACTCGACAAAATCTGACACCACCACGATCGAGTCGTTTGTCTTATTAGTTGTAATCCACCTTCGACTCCTCCTATATAAGGAGGGCTCGAGAGCCATTGTAAGGGTTGGAAATTTTGTGTAGCCTAAGGCGTGTGAGAGGGATTAGGTTAGTATCTCCTCAGGTCTTGTGGACATAATTACCATGTATTGTATTATCCAAAAGCTAGTAATTCAGTAGTGATTTATATGTGTTTCATGTTCTTTTGTATACGAATCCACCTCTCGATATATATAATGTTCAATCTCGTACTCAACTAGGCTTTGAGTAATGTGTTCTAATCGTAGTCTGTCGTATTTCATGGCTGTTAGGTATAAAGTCTCTATGCAGATTTTATACCGACACAGTTTGGCGCTAGAAACAGAGACTGATTAAAATAACTTATGTTTGCCTGTGATTTGTGATTTTCAAGTTTTTCAAGGAAAATTTTTCTAGGGTTTTCAAGATTTTCTTTTACTACTATAATTATCATAAGCTCCACCACCTTGGGTGTCTAAAGATCTTAAGCTTTAGTATACTCAAGGGTTTTGAGCAAATCATCAGTACGATAAGGTCGATGTTACTTCAGGGAATCTAAGCTTTGAAAAACAGAGATCTAATCAAGAGCACAAAAAAGGTTTTCTCACAAAAAAGATGTTCATAAAATCTAGAGGAAAATGGGTTTTCCACTCGGAATCCGATGCTTATATTTCCAGCAAATACCCTCAGAATCTCGTCCACAATTCCTGTTTTGGAAAATAGCTCAAGGATATTTTAGGGTTTCTTTACCAAATTTATACTGAGAAAGCAGTTTTGCAACTTTTAGACCCAGTGTCCTTTTTCGAAAACGGGTAGGAGCAAAACCGCCATATTAGGAAGGTTGACCTGGACAACACAAAAAACAAAAAAAAAAAACAGTTAGAAGGAATAATCATAAAAGGAAATTTTAGAATCAAAATCCCATTGGATCGTACGCAAATAATCATCCCTAAAATCTAGCATGTCAGAATCGGTTACAACCATTAGGATGCATGTCAGACACAGTACACTGCACCAGCCGCCTTGGACCTCACGGGTTTGTTACTTTTTGCAGGTCACCATCACCATGGCTTCGAAGTCAAATCAGATGCCGAGGCAAGGAGTAGGTTCATCAAAACAAGGAACAGGTTCGTCTTTGAGGCACAACACTAGGTTTTCAACTAGTAAAGGATTATCACCAGAGATAGCGGCAAGCACAGTCCAGCACAGGGAGCAAGTAAACGAAGATGAAGTATTAGTAGAAGATTTGGGACCCGACGGGGAAGGATTTTCAGTGGAGGACGAGCTCCCACTGCAACAAATTCAAGGAGTCGAAGAAGAAGATGACGAAGAGGAGGACGAAATCCCAAATGAAGTAACCCAAGCACACCAGCCTATCGAGGAAGAAGTGGCAAGGACGACACAGTTCAAGAAGCTAATGAAGAAAAATCGAAAAATAAGAAAGCTCAGAAAACAGTAAGCCGAGGCAAATAAAAAAACAGCTGAAAAGTCAGCCTCGAACTACAAACGAAGCAGTGAAGGGCACTCTCGTCCCCATGAAAGTTCACACTCCAAAAGGTCGTATATGTCGAGAAACAATACCGAGACATCCAGACGACTCGAGGGGCGTGGAAAGGAGATATCGAGTCGGCGCATCGAGCCAAGCATTCGGCCAAGGGGCAACAGCATCCAGTTGATATACGAAAACGAGCAAGCAAGAAAGGATGCCGAGACCTTAGCACTACAAAAGGTCATGATGGACCAAATCAAGTCAATGCGCGCAGAAATCTTCGACAACAGAATACAATCAAATGATAAAGTGAAATTGAATCAAGCAATCAATGAAGTCAACCGCTCGCCACTAAGCCCAGAAATGTTAAGCAAGCCCATGTCAGTCTTTAACTCGATCTTCGATGGCACGGGAGACGCGACCCTCCACGTCAAAATGTATCGAAGATTAATCCTAGCTTGAGCGGACAGAGATGAAGTCCTTTGCAAGTATTTCCCATCTAGATTGAAGGGTGAGGCTCTAGCTTGGTACGATAGTCTGCCAGCACACTCAATTTCATCTTTCGAAGAACTATCCAAAGTCTTCATACTACATTTCCTCTACAACAACTCATCCAAGCCCGGCATAGAAAAACTCTCCAGTCTCAAGGTAAGGCCTAAAGAATCCATCAAAAGCCTGACTGAGAGGTGGACAACGCAATGCGTGGAGGTTGGTAACGGAGCTTCGGAAAAGGTCAAAGTAAGAGCATACTTAAATGCACTCGACAAAGATCATCCATTGTACGATAAGCTCTTCTCTAAGAACGTAGAAACATTGCAAGATCTTCGGAAATATCAGAAGGAGCGAATCACGTTGGAAGAAATCAATGAACTAGCAGCCCTAGGCAAGGAAACCATATCGAAGCAGGTGCACTCGATAAATAACCTATCATTGGAGGAACGAGATCATGGCTAAGCAATCAAGTTGGCGATTATTCGAAAAGGGAAAGGCAGAACGACAATGGGAGATATGGAAACGAAGGAAAGTTTGGTGATGGAATACAACGACAATAGAAGATATAACGACAACAGAGGAAATAACTCCTGAAGAGGCTACGAGGCAAACAATCCAAAAAGGGGATATGAGGGTAGCAGAAAATTCGGTACACCTAGATCAGTATTTCCTCTATTTCAGGACAGAAAACTGCCAAAGTTATGTGTTTCCATCGATAGCCCTTCGAAGCATCGAGCAGTCTGAATCAGCGGGCGAGATAAGATACCCAAAGAGTAAGGGAAACCAGCCAAACCACACGAGAAATTCGAGGGACTTCTGCGAATTCCACAAGTTTTATGGACATTCCACTGAGAACTGCGTTACTGCACAAGATCAAATTTATTACTTCATTACAAAATGGAAATTCAACCATCTTCTGGAATTACCAAACCCGCCCCCAAATCAGCCACAACCGAAGGAAGAAAAGAAGCACGAGGCGTATGTCATAACAATTGATCGAAATATTCCGAGATACAATGATTGCAATTCGATAATACATGCAGAAGTTAGTGAGTGAAGATCCAGAAGCCACATCACCGGTAGAATCCACAAGAGAGACTTCGAAGGAAAGGAGATATTGAGTGTGGTAACAAAAGCACATCTCG
>JAJJMA010122140.1:0-40937 GCA_023529015.1 Papaver nudicaule
CGGCAAGTACGGGTCGATCCACAGGGAGTTACGTTGGTGAAACTAAACTTCTAGGTCTACTGATACTAATTTAAGAACGGTGGGTTTTGTCGATACGACGAGATAGATGATTACTGTAAAATAACAAGATTGAAACAATAAAAAGGACACTAGGGCAGTTGAATCCACCTCTAAACTACACCAGATATTTAGCTAATGAAATTGTTCTGTTCCCATAAAATGAATCAACGGGGGAGATGCAAGTCTTCCGCATCTTGAATGGAATATCAAAAATGATAAGTTTAATATCAACCAAGGCAATAACTCCGAGCACTGACTGTCTTTTTATGGCACAACCAGTCTTAGAGCAAAGATAATAGTTTAAGCATGAGTTGAGATGCAACAACATAGGGTAAATCAAACTACCAAGGATGTATGTCATACAAGGTGAAAGCAAAACATTGAAGCAAAGAATTAAACCAAGAACAAAATCAGGAGCTTGAATGTCCAGAAATAGATTAATGGTTTCATCTAAACCCTAGCTTTGAAATTAAAACATAGTGAAAAAATTACTGAAATTAAAATCTAAACTACAAAGCTTGATGCACCAGAGAACCGGGCATGAAACCAGGAATAAACCCGGAATGATTTTACCTTACAATCTCGTCTCCTTTTATACACAAAAATTACCCCCAATTGCTAAACCCTAAAATTCGCTGGCAGCTTTCTCACCACGGAATTGTGACTTGTGAATCGAGAACAAATTGGAGCTAGGTGCTTGAATCACTGTGGGTTTCGATAGGAACGCCATACGCATGCTCTTGATTTCCCGGCGTGGGTTGAGAGATTTAATGGAGGTGGAGGGAAAGGGAGTTGCAGCGGGGTAGCGGGGAAGAAGAAAGAAAAAGGAAGAAAGGAGATCGAGTTCTCTGTATGAGAAAAGAAACCAAAGGGAGCATTTCGGTGTTGGGCAGTGCATCAAAGATGGGTGTTTGGGGACGTGTGGCTGTTGTGGATGCCATTGGATTCTTGATGGAAGCTTGATGGAGTAGGTGGAGCGGTTGATGTGGTGCACGTGGCGGAGAAGGACATGGTCGGTGATATGTGGTGATGGCGCACGTGATGGATGAAACGTGGTCGGGTTGGAGTGGTGGGTCCAGGGGGTCTGCATCTTGTCGAGGGAAAGAAAAAGAGTTCCTTTTCATGTGCAGGGAATCAGGGATGGTACGGTTTTGGGCCTTCTTCTTCGGCTTGGACCGCAACTGACATTTGGGCCATACAAATGATTTTGGACCACATATTTCTTTTGTGCAGAAATCATTTTGCACCCGTGATAGTTCATCTTTTCTTTATTCTTTGAGTTCCCTCTTTGTGCAAATATTATTTTGCACCCGTTAAAAATCCAGGTCCGGTCTCTCTTTTTTCTCCATTCTGCCCCTTCGGTCTACAAGCTTTATTTAACCTACAAAAATCACAAAAACAACCAAATAAAAGCAAAGGTACTCTAAAACAAGAAAATACAAAGTCTGGCCTAAGAATGCAAAGATAGCATAATTTTGGTACATGAACACCTCTAAAATGATGGGAAAATATGCACTATTAAGTGTCTATCAGTGAGCGACCTAAATTCTACATCAAGTAATTCAATTACCTTTAATTTTACCCAGGAATCCAATTCCATTCCACTACTGGACCAATGGAATGGAAATCTATTGTTTTGGGGGGAATTGGATTCCTAGGAATCCAAAATCTTGATTACAGAAAATTAATTTGTCATGTTTGGTTCACGGAATTGGATTCTTTCCCAGAAATTGGATTCCCAGGAATCCAATTCTGCCAACCAAACGAGGTGTTATTGAACTCTGGCTGGATACCATATTTCGAAATCCACGTCAAGTCGAAGCTGCAGCATGCCGAAACATCACTCAGAAGGATACTATCGATCCCTATATCCTGATAGCCTCATGGATAGGAGGAAAACAGGGAGCAGTAGAGAATCTTTATAAAAAAACTACTTTTCCGTCTAGTATTCTCCAATGTGAAAGACAAAAGTCGACTAAATTAGTGAATTCTCCAATGTCTAAACTTACCCAAATAACATAACAGAACAGAGTTGGACAGGCCGTTTAATTTACATAATAATCCTGTCCGCTCGGCCCTTTTAATTTAATGGGCAATAAATATTTCTGCTCATCCAGCCCTGCCCATTTATTAAACGGACCGGGCTGCTAGGCATGGCCCAATTTACTCCTCTAGGTGACATGATGTAATGGTAACATGGGGCAAGTACCTAACTTGAGTTTAGCCACTTTAGGATTTTGCCCAAAACATCTCTATTCTGAAACATTGTGGAAGCATTGCCATTTCATTCAATAGCAAACTTTTTATTCTTTTTCTATTGGTCTCCTATCCAAATGTTAACTAGTTATACATTATACTTCCTATTATACTGATTGAAGTCAGATATGTCCTATCCAAATGTTAAGAGCTTTAGTTTTAGCCCTTGAGCTATTAGCTTAGTCCTTGCAAACAGTCCAGAATAGAGACACCAAAATAATCATTAACACTAATCAGTATCAATAGTTATTAAGATTAATGTTAATCATTAACACTAATTATTTGTATTAACTAGTTATATTGTACTTCCTATTATACTGATTGAAGTCAGATATGTGTTGTGCAGAGAAAATGAGTCATCAAATTGGAACCGGGTACGAAAGCTACGGCCAAAATTCCTAGCTAAGAAATTCATACATGATGCATGTAACATGGTTAGTGGCTTAGTAGTATTATTCACAAACAACCTATATGAGACTCATATGTACTGAATGCTTCATGAAATATGCGTGTTAAATAACAAATGGACATGAATTCAGTGAACCTGTATCTCAAATAGCTAACCTATTAGATTTGGAAACTTTTACGATCACAATCACGTATTAAGATTTCGATATATAGTTCATGCCAAAACGAAATGTTATCTAATCAAACTTATAAGATGATGGAGTAAACTGTTTCAACCCCGCACCAAGTATGAGAGACTCGTTTCTCATGGACTCTGGAAAGGCTAGTGCATAGTTAGAGATGCTTGTTAAAGTGATGAAGAGGATTTTCTCCCTTAGGTGGATTTCTAATTACTAATCTTTCCAACTCAACTCAACATTTGAAGCATCGCGACTTCGAAATCAAGACCGATTTATCACATGGTAATGTTGTTAAGTCTTCGAAGTTCTGTAGCTCGTCAATAACGCTGTTGACGTCTTTGAAAAAAGATGTAGTGTTTTTGTTGTACGAAAATTTCCATACGGTTGATTTTTCATTTTCTTCGGTTCTTCAGTGTCTCCATCATCATCACCTTTAGCATGTAAATAATTCAGTAATTTGTCGACTTGTCTTTGACATTACAAGCGAAGCTAGTTTCATGAGTTAGTAAACCTAGTATCATTATCATGTGAGTTATATGTTGAAATTAAAATCATTAAAGATGAAAGATATACGGGTTTCAACTTTCAAGCAAGTTTTTTTTTTTAATTGTTATGATATGTACTTATGCATTCGTGTAGAGTGGAAGAGTGAGAGACCTTGATAAATCTATTTGTTTTGCTTGGAGTAATAATGATTAATTTTTCAATACCGTATCCAACATCCTTGTTATCCGTAAGGGCGATATGGCGATACCCATGTAAGTGTAAGTACTGTTATTGACATATTCTAGACTCTGAAACTGCACTAAAATCATGTTCTTGGATTGAAATTCTTCGGTTTACTGCTTAGTTCTTATCCTCATTTTAACAATGGTATCTTTCGGGAAAAAAACAATGGTATCTGCACGATACGTTACGACTTGCGAACTATTAATTGTCATCATGGTCTTGTTACTATGACTATGGTCTAAGAGGAATTGTGTTTGGCTAGTTGCATCCTCATCTGCAAGACTGCAACATAAATCAGTACCACATACCACAAACAACAAAGGGCCTAAGGGTGGTAGTTTGTGGTATGATATTTACAATGAGCTTGGAGATTTTAATAAACATGTAAGATTAATAGTTGGTGGGGGTAATGAAGCTAGATTTTGGGAAGACTATTGGACTGGGGTTGGTGTTTTGTGCAATAAATTTCCGTTGAACCAGAGGGTGTGTAGTGGCTCGGTTGTATAGCGAAGGCATTAAGTGGAAGTTCATGTCTCGTGCTAGATACTCTCAAGCTATAACTAGGGAGGTCGATAAATTAGTTTCTTGAATCGGCTAATATACAAGAAGGAGTATTAGACTCTAGATTATGGATGGTGGAGGAAAGTAGTAAGTTGGAAACATACACGATAAAGAATGGAGTCATTGCTCATAGGGAGTCTGGTGATTTGAATTATCCGAACGAGATTATTTGGAGTCGGTTATATCCCTATAGCTTTTTCCTATGGCTTTTATCCCGTGAAAGGTTTTTTTTTTTTTTTTTTTGAGGTAAAAAGGTTGAAATTTTATTAACAGAAAAAAAGTAGATTACAACCCAATGCTCTAAATAGCACCCCATAACAGATATGCCCTATAGCAGTCACCCCTCAATGGGTAACCTTCTCAAAACTGTATCAAAATTGTATCAACATTGTAAAGACCAAGAACATTGTATCAAACGCAAACAAAGCGTAAAATGCAACTAATACACCAAAAATAACAAAGAAAGTGTAATCAATTAAGACTTTAGAGAGGTGTTTTAGACACCTATCAATAACATGGAATTCAATACAATTGACGAAGATCAGAGAGTTTGGCTAGAGAGAAGCTTTGAAGAGGAGGAGGTGTTAAGAGTAATCAAGATGTGTGGCGCAAACAAAGCACCAGGCCCGGACGGATACAACATGGAGTTCTACAAGTGTTGTTGGGACATCATCAAATCTGAACTAATGGCTGATGTTAATGAATTTTATGCAAAATAGAAGGTAGATTGGAGATTGAATGTATCTTTTATCAAACTTATTCATAAGAAAGCTAATTATTCAACTCCAAGGGACATTAGGCCTTTGAGCGTAATATGTAGCTTCTATAAAATCATACCTAAGCTATTGTCAGAGAGGCTCAAGATGGTAATGCCTGCTGATAGGTGCTTAAAACACCTATTCAAGAGTACCTAATTGATACATTTTAGTCGGCAAAAGCCTCATACATTGTTCATTTTACCCCGTTATTTTACAGGTACTTTGAAGTTTAATGATACAAATGAAGCAAATAACAATCAAATTCATCACTTGGCAACTCTCGAAGTCGATGGTTTCGAATACAAGAAGAATACAAGGTTCAAAAGTGTCGCAAGACAAGAATTACTGGAAGCGGGCGCAACCGGTTCTAAAGGATTTACAGAGGCAGCCAAAGAATATAAGGATTTAAGAAATTTACTGCGGGCAGCCCTTCTTCTTTAAACAACAGTACTTGAGGCAACCCCGGTTATTCACACTTCTGTCACGCGTTAAGGGCTGTCATCTTCTCCATTATCTAAAAATTGGAAATGTCGGACCTGAACTGCCATGTTCGAAATAACAATTCCTTTCGTTGATTCAGCCATTCAGGAGGGTTCTTTAAAGCCAGACGAGAATTGATTATGATGGGTCGTTGTGGTAATCTGGATTGAAGACACCACAGGAGAAAAATGGCGTCTGCCATTAAAGGTGGTGCTGCTGAGACGATCGGTGATGGTGATTGGGGGTGTTCTGTTTGAGATAGAGGATTTCAAGAGGATTTAAGTCCCAGGTCCTGCTGGATTTTGAATGAGAAGGTTGGTTGGAGCAGTGGCGGAGCCAGGAATTCCGAAAGGGGAGGGGGGGGGCCAAAATTTATTTTGGCGACTTTGGCGGCCGTAGGCCGCCAAATTTTTTTGAGTGTTTTAGCTTTCGGCCAACAATTTTCTTTCTAGTTTAGGCCCCTTATTATACATCATAATAAGTTAACATGCATAACGATTTTCATCCAAGTTTAGGCTCTTTTTTAGTATATATTCAGAGAGTTATGATAAAAAAAATTAAAAATTTGATGGACTCAATTATATATACTCTATATATAAGTGGACTAAAAGTGTAAACACAAAGAGTTGTGGACTGAACTTTAATATTAAATATGTAAACACAAACTTATTATAATTCATGGGCTAAATTGTAAATATTTGGTGTACTAAAAGTATATTTTGAGAGATTTAGTGGACTAAAAATATATTTTGAGAGATTTAGTGGACTAATTTCATATACTTGGTGGGCTAAATATGAAAATAAATTTGACAAAGGGGTGAATTTACAATAAAGTGGACTTTTGTAGTATTTTGGGGGGGGGCTACAGCCAGGGTTAGTCAACCCTTGGCTCCGCCCATGGGTTGGAGTCGCTGTGGGAATCTGGCGGAAGTTTACAGTCGGGTCACTGTTTTCTGACGGAAAAGAGGAAGATGGTGAGTGTGCGTTTTGCACATGTGGAGACATAACACGCAGTCGGTTCCACGAAATTGACAGGTTGAGTAAGGTATTAGTGAGCTGGCTACGTTTTAGGTTTGGCCCATAGAGCTGATAAGGAATTCTGCTGGGCTTGGTCAGTTTCTGTGTGATCTAGTCCAATCAGTTTCTTAAGGGTTTGTCGTGAATTTTAGTATAAAGAGACAGTACACTTTGGACGAAAAAATCATCTGTGTACGCAAGAAAAGAAGGAAAAAAGAGGTGCAAGAAGGTTGCTGTGGTGTGGAGTTCTCGACGCATAGGCAACAAGGCTTTTTATGATTTTTAGTATTTCTTTATTATTTTGCATTATGAAAGAATGTTAATTGATGTAAGTTGCAAATTAAATTGGTTTATATTCATATCTATTACTAGAATTAGGTTTTGAGATACGAAATCGTCGATGAATCAATTCACAAGTAGTACAATATAATTCTGAATGCGTGATAACTTTTAGGGATTGTATGTAGAATATGACCTTTGTCCGAATGAACTGCTCCTGGTAGTTTGTTGCATGGATTAGCCTATTTCACATATATTAATGCTCTTAGAGAATTCATACTCAATTACTCGTAGTGTTGAATTGTTCTCTACGTAGAATTCATATATTCATCGTTATGGTATGTGATAAAATTAGAAATTACGGGATATTTTCGTGATGATGTATTCTAGGGTTTTTGATGATGAAAGATTAAGTAGAAACTCCAAATATTTATCAAAATGCATGTTATGTGATTGAAGATGAACCCTTAACCAGTATTCTCAACTCCTGATTACTTTCGATAATTCTTTGCTTTAATTTTAGTTAATTTTAATTTGTTTTAGTTCACTTAAGATCCCCCTGGTTACTTTAGAAATCGATAATAAATAACAACCAATTCCTCCCTGTGGATCGAATATGTTCTTGCCATTATTCTATTTTATTTATTGTGAAGGTTAAGAACTGAAATATATTTGTGTTGTTTGACAACGCATCACCTGCTGTTATCTTTAATTCTCAAGGTGCATTCATCAAAGACAAACAAATCTTGGATGGAATCCTAATTGTGACGTTAAGTGGATTCGTTGTTTGCTATTTTGAAGAAGAATGGATTTGGTGAAAAATTGATTTCTTGGCGTAACTAGTGCTCAATTTTCAGTACTGGTAAATGGTGTCGCTGCAAATAGAATCAAACCAACTAAAGGAATAAGACAAGGGGATCCTTTCTAAAAAGCCTCGCACTTTTGCTCTTTGATACGTCATACGTGCTCTTGTGACTTTAACCTCGTTCGACTTAACCTGACTTTGAACTCTTTCTTCCTGCTTTAAGGGAGTAAGTTTGGTAGTCTCTTCTAGCAAATTTAAATTCTCAATGACACCAGTTAACTCATCTTCTCTTTTCTTCACATCTCCAAAAGTTTCCCTACTCCAAGCCTTGATGAAAAAATTCAAGTTTTGAGTTTTCTCAAGTATACAAAACTAGGAGTCCCTGAGAATGTCATTGAGTTCCACCATAACTCCACCTTCTTAGTGAAATCTTTGTGCTGTAACCTGTGGTTTTCTATTTTGAAGTAGTTACCACACTTAATCTCAGGGTTTAAATGAAGCATAATGGGGTTATGGTCAGAAATGGTACACACCTAAGTCGTCTGAGTTTCTTGTCTAAAATGAGAGTCGAAGGAAGAACAAAACAGGTATCTATCAAGTATGCATAGCAACAGATCTTCATGTTTATTTTTCCATGTAAAGGAGCCTCCACATTATGGTAACTATGAGTTCTTGGTCTGCAATGATCATTTATTAATCTTCTATTTCTCAAGTCACCCCCATCTTTATTTCTCTCATTACTAGAACGTACAAAATTGAAATCTCCTGGCAAAAGCCATGCTTCAGCTGACCAATTTCTCACTGTTGCCATTGCCAAAAATTTTGTCTTTCATTGTATTCACACGGAGAGTATGCATTTGTAAAAAAAAATTTAAAGCCAGTATCAATGAACTTGAAAAGAATAGATATCGAATTAATACCCACTTTATCACCAAATTTTCCAGTCTTGTCGAGTCCCAAATGATAACCTGGCCACCACTGTTGCTTGCGCTACCTTGAGAAGAAGTATACGTCCAATCATAATATGAGAAGTACCATAGTTGCCTAATGAAGAAAGTAGAAAGGTTAATGATCTTAGTTTCTTGCAATGAGCAAATAAGTCTGTTGTGAGCAACATTCATGTCTTTAACCGTTATGTGTTTGTTATAGTGGTTAAGACCTCTTATATTCCATCTTATAATCTTGTTACTCATTGATCACATCATCATCCCTTGAACTAAATTCTTCCCATCTGCATCTTCATTTGTTTCAGATTCACTAGAAGTTATACTGTCTTGCACTGTACGAGTAGAAAATCTGCATGGGTACTCGAGGTACCATATCCATCAGATCTACTCATACATACAGTAATTGGTTGAGATTTAATGGTGCGAAGACCACAAGAATAGTACCGAAGATACTAAGAACATAGATTAAAGATCAAACTTATAATAGTAAAGGCAAAATATAAGTAGAATAATATGTATTTCGATGTTGTGATTACATGAATATAACCCTAAGGAACCAGAGGAGATAACAGACCTAATCTCTCTCTTGCTGCTTAGGCTCAACCCAACAAGAATCCAACCCTTACAACGTTTTCCAAGCTCGCCTTATATAGGCCGAGCTTGGGTGGTTTACAGCTAATAAAGACAAACGACTCAATCGTGGTGGTGTCAGTCCCTGTCGAGTAAGGCGGTTTATTCGTTGTCGTTCCGAGGTTGAGTTTAAGGCTTCGGTCCCTTGACATGGTCCGAATCCTTTTCTCTCCGAGTCTTCGCTTCGTTCATATGTAACTGCTTCTTCTTTATGCTGGTCCGAGATCTCGCTGCAGATCTTCTCGGCGTGGTTTGGTTTCTTGGATGCGAGACACGTGTTCCGAGGGGTTTTACCCCCTACATGCACCTTCAATCCAGCAGTTATAGAGTCATATCTTTCCTTATATTTCAAAAGAATCTCCTGAATTGCCAACCCAGCTATACCTTCATCATTAGTGTCCAGGCCTTGAGTTTTCTAGCTATACCTTCTAGCTAGGTGCAAGACAGTATAACTTCTAGTTACACCTAGAAGTTATACCTTGTGGGATAAATTCTTTATTTTTTTCTAGTTTGGTCGGGCGATTGAGAAGTAACATAAACTTGTTACTTAAGTTTGAATAGGGATTCAAAACTATTTTTAATTTTCAAACTCAGTGTTTTACATATCACTTACTCAATGAGTCACCTAGCTAGTTTATGGGTTATGAATATTAATTTAAAAAAGTCAAATTATAAATTACAGTAAAAAACTACTGACCAAGTCAAATGGGTTATGGTTACTAAAAGCATGGGCTTTATTTAGGAGAAACCTTACTATATGCATGTTAGAAGAATTTGCATGGCGTGCTCCAAACCCCAAGTATCTTGGATTTCAGTTGAACAGTATACTTTCCATCAAATTTTGATTTATACTTTCCTATATGCTTGCCAAAGGTTAAGACTATACCGATGCGCTAAAAAGATGAGTTATTAGGGTTTGATCTCATCATGAAATCTCGAGCTCTCTTGATCGGTCTCTCTTTCTTTACATATCTTTACTTTTATTGTTTTTACTGATCGAAGTTTATATTTGACAAAAGTGTGATTAAGTCATTTCAATCTATCTTCTTAAGAATTGGTTTTCATTCCACTCCCTAATGAGCGCAATCAAAAAGTGTATATAGTTAGATTTTTAACCTGATTTGAATATATGATTCATTTCCTTAAAATCGGATTACTTGACCTCCTATTATCCTGACAAAACACAATGTAATATTTAATTTAGTATTTTACATTTCTGAATAAAAATATTATATTTATATCTTTTATGTTTTTAACACCTAAGACACAATTTTATAATTAAGGTATTATCTAGTTGTTTAAAGTCTTGGTAGATCCAGAGTTGATGGGCATTTGTGATTTGTCGGATTGTTGGCAGATCTACCCCATCTTTTATGTATTTGTTCCATATAGAAAGTTCGCCAATCTCTTCTCAAAGTGAAGTCAAGCGTGAGAGTTTTGTTTTCGTCTAACAAAGTAATGAGGTATGTTCCGTCTAAAATAAGTTGGGGATTTATGCATTCATGGGTCCTTTCGTAACTAGTTTACTACCGATGGAGACAAAATAGGATATGATGTAGCCGCGATCAACTCAGACAGCGTTGCAATCGGTGCTTCTACGGTTATATATTCAAATACAAGATCTGTTTAGCAGTGAAAATGTCAATTGAAAGAGATTTTACAAGTGAGTTTCAGTCAATGCCTAGATTATGCCTGTTACGAGTTAAATTCAGGTCGCAATCAATCACCAACCCAGCTCACAATTGGACGAATAAACACGAAAGAAAACACGTGTGTCGTAAAATTTGGTGGGTCTTACGTGTCTTAATAGAAGAATAGTCAACAACAAGAAAAAATGAAATAATGAAAACTAGAGTGAAAGGCCCTATAAATAAGGCGGTGTATACTGGTTGAAAGTGAGAAAAATTTAGAGCGAGTGATAACCAAGAGAAATAGTGAGTGTTTTTTTCTAGTGTCAATATGAGTTTTCGATCCAAACCAATTGGTCATAGTTCAAGATCTTTCATCCTGTAGGAATCACAAACAAACCTGTAATATTGATCATAAGATCATCTTTTTAGATCAATTTGAAATAGTGGAATCCAGGGTTCATGAAAAACCAAGAACTTTTGTTAAAGTTCCTGCATTACCTGGGTAAGTTAATAGAAATTTATTTTTAATATGAAATTTGTTTGTTAATTTTATTTTTTATCCAACTTCTAACTGACTCTACTTGATTTGCAGAGATATTCTTGAACATCATTGACTAAAAGAAACGATTTCCATGGTGAATGTAGTTACCCACAGCAGGTCGGATAATTATAAGCATCTTCAATGTTATAGGTGTGAATGTTAACTCGGTTTTATTTACTACCCAAGTAATGTTGATGAAGTAGAACCGGAGTATTTGAAAAATAAGTATTTGAAAAATAAATTGGCTGAAAACCGAAGATAATTATGGAGGCTATATATACTTAGACAGGGTGATTGTTTGCGAAGGTGTTGATGAGTTCCCCTCAAGAAAAATAATATACGGAGCAAAAGGTGTTGGCGGCTCCTCCAGCACATGGATTTCTACCATGCCGACCAAAAATTCTACTGGAGTCTATGAAGAGGATTCTGATTTCTATATAATCTTGTTATCTAATATTTTAAGTTCTAGTTATTGTGTTTATTGTGTTTTTTAAGTTCTAATTATTGTTGTTTCAAGTTCAGTATTATATTCCTAATTAGTAATATTAATGAATCTTTATTTAAAAAAAAATCTCCCTCCTTCTATTGGAAGTCTGAATTAAAATCAAAATTTCATTTCTCTCTCAATTCCGGAAAGATGTAAATGGGTGAGCTGAAATTTTCTCCTAATGTATCTCGATCATACCAAAGAAAGGAGGATTCTGATTTCTATAATATCTTCGCTCTTGTTGGAATTCAAGAAAGAAACTAGATATTTGTTTCATTAAAATTTTCTTAGGTATTTGAACTTTGATTTGTTGAACGGGTGCATCAATGGGTATTGATTTGATTTGTTAAACTTACAGTAAAATTTATTTTTGGAATTATGATATATGTCTAATTCAGGCATTAATTTGTTGGTAGATGGCCACTGATATTAATTGACATAAATCGGGTGACATCGACATTAATTTTTATATAAAGATGATGCGGATGATGATAATTATGAGGAGGATGAGCTCGAGTATTTGTGGAAATGTTACAGACTATGACTATGGGATGATGATTATGAACAGAAAAATCCATGAAAACATTTAAAAGAAACCCCATAGAGAATTGGGTTATCAAGAAAATTTTGCAGTAGCAAGAATAAGATGAAGAGAGATGACTATGTGAGAACACTGAGAAGTTAGATTTCTTAATCCTGATTATTAATCTTTTCTTAGAGACCTAAATCTTTTTGATGCTCTTTTCTCTGATATTTTAGGAATGATATTTAAATTTATTATCTCTCTAAAACAATATTAATCTCATCATTGTTCTCATATATCACTTGTTTTTGCAGAAACAATGATCTTTTTGTTGGCCATTTGACCACATTGTAAAAGAAATCAACGATTATGAACCCAACTTTACAAAGCCCAAATGAGTTTTCCGGGGACCCAATGTATATGTTTTTGTTTCGAAAGAAAAATCACTCATTCCTTTCATTTGGAATTTTGTCTCGAAGAAGATTTATCGATTTGAAGTGGCGATGCGATCAATCATCTGATTTCCTTTGGAATCAGGATAATATTAAGTGAAATACACGTTTCTTAGTATGTGTTTATTAATTTAGGTTATTATATCGATATGAATTTAGGGTTTGTTTTTGTTCAATGGTAAAACCCTAACTCTTGTTTGATTTGGATTTGTTTTTCTTTGATTAGAGTTCCAATAGGTGAAGAAGATCTTAAATTATAGAGTCGGACGTGTCAATCTTATATATGATACGGAAGAACATATTGCTCAGGTATTTCTCTTTTCATTTCTCTTCGATTTATTTGTATTTTTGAAAGTTGATTTTTGGTGAAGAAATTCATTTGATAGTGAATGAATGTTATTTTTAGGTATATGTTGTTGAATCTGTTGGAAGATTTGCTCTAATTTTGGACTGATGGCTGAAGTTTAAGAGTTTTAGCACTTAATCCTTCGTTGTTGTATTTGATTTTGGGTTGATTTAGGGTTTGATGAGTTGTTTTCATTTCTCTATGATATAAATGGAAAAGATGTGGCGAAATGAAAATTGATTTACTTTTTGTTGGTTGGATCTCGTAGGGACTCATGGAGAATTTTCTTGTAGGAGGTTCTCCAGATGATTAATGCTGGCGATGTATTCGTCGTCATAATGTTTGGTATGTCAATTTCAGTTTCTTAAACCATAAACCCTGATACTGATATTTCAATTTATACATGAAATTGAAATGTAATATAGATCATACTTTCTAAGTACTAATTAGCCAAGGTTCTGCAACTCTGGTAGAATGTGAACTTGGTTACAATCATAACATGTACGCCATTGTCACTTCTTTTTTTCATCTAAGACCTACATGAGTTATGGTATTGTACTGGTCTTCAGATATTTTACTGGTTTGAGACTCCGTCAACCAATTATTTAAGTTTTTATGTTTATTGTCACTCTAAACAAGCATAAAGTTGTTGGTTTGGTGGCACTTAATTCTTCTGCTAGTTACGTTACTGGACAGGTATAGTATACCATGTCTGAAATTTTTATATATATATATATATTTTTTTAATGGCTTAAAGAAAACTATCTGAGAGCACTAGAGCTAGTTTGAATGCTTTTTCCTTCTCTACGAAAAAATTTGTAGCAATTAGTTGGGATATCTAATATTCCCTCTTCTGTTGCAGCAAAGCATTTAGCAGAGCATGGTAGAGGCGTAGATCTGAATACCCCAAGATTTCTTTTCAACTTTTTTTTTTTGAATATTGTTATGGTTCTTCAATGCCTCTTGTTTGAATGCGTCTGTACCAATAGTGCACCCTAAGTATACATGCAACAATATTAACGAAGCTTCACTATCTATTCTCGCACATTCTAGTAGTTTGAAAATTATCTGATCCTCTGTAAATTAGTTGCAAATTTATTTTGCAATTCTTATGCGGATTAGAGGTAATGAATCTATTATTGTAGCCGTACATGATATCATAGTGATACAAAAGTTTTATTATACTCTGTTAGGTTGAGTTATTAATATCACATGGTATTGATACTTGCTTTCCTTTTGGGGGGATGATAATAGATGTGTATGCTTTTTAATAAACAGAAGTGACGGTTCGGAAGGTCCTAGACGACGAAGTCAGTATTCTTGGGGTGGCCAAGATTTAGTTAGAAAAGCGATTCCATCTTGGTAGATTTCTCAAAAACTTCAATGTCCAGTTTCTATTTGACAATTTAAGTACCATGGTAAATATATTGTTTATGTTGGATCCAAGATGGAAAATTTGATGTTTTATGTGGCAGATTCAGTGTAAGGTTCGATGATAGTTGTGGACTTAGCCACCAACCCTAAGGTAATACATTAGACCTTTGATAGTATCTTGGCGGATCCTGTTATATTGTGGATGCCCATGTTCCCAAGGCGTAATAATCTTTTGCATCATGATTTATAGAAAAAACTCACTTTGAACCGATATGTTTTTTCTGCAAATGATTGTAGGACCCGAAAAGAAATGTGCATCAGGGCTTTGGTTTGTATTTTGCCGAGGATGGTATGGCAGAGCGTGTAATGAATGAAGTCACCAGGTATAAATACGTGTAACATACTCTTAAGTTGAATCTATTGGTTTTGTCAGATAAGTGTCAGATGAATACATGTAACACACTCTTCAGTTGAAGTTATTTTGTGGGAGCGTACTACAACCGTTGTTGGTTAATTATATATATTTGATTTTTTTTGCCTTGGGTGAACAAAGTTTTTACAATTGACAAGGTGTGTGATTTTGATGGATTTTTCTAAAGATCATAAAGATGTTGTTAGAGCATTGCTTGGTTGAACCCACTGATGTTGCTATCTCAAGTCAGTTGTCATACTTGACCAAAACACAATCCTTGATAAGTCTACTCTACAACTCGGACTAGGATAGATTTAGGAATTCGAGACGAAGACCATTGAATATGAAGACCGGAGCTTACATACTTGATTAAACATATCTTCCGATCATTAAAGGTTAGAAATGTTTTCCTTTCTTTCGTATTTACCATTCTATCATGAAAATAGTCTATGATGTTATTATGTGATCCGAAGGATTATAAAGATTAGTTCTCTTAAGCATTTAAGTCATTTCATGAACAATTCTCAAGTAGAACATGGAATATGCTTTAGATTGCGTGAACAACATACGCGTTCATAACTTGAACAACGTTTTTATTAGAGCTTGAGCTTTTTGTATGTACACGTTCACGTACGCGTACATGAGAACTCACGAAGTTCCTGAAATTCACAAATTTCTCTATGTACACGTTCATGTACGCGTACATATATATAAACCATGGAAAGAACGCATCAACATCATACGCGTTCATGTGTTGACATTCTTGCCTATTGTGTTCAGTTTCTTGCAAGCTTTCACAATATGGCCCATGGAACTCATATCCACAATTTTCGTTGGGTTCGAATACTTGTGTATGGACTCCATATAGCATGGCCAAACTTGTTTGAGCCATAGCCATCCTTCTTGATCAAGGGAAGTCTTCTCACAACCTTAAGGTTTCGACTAACGGGTTAAAAGAAGATTGAGTTGGACCTCAATGCAAGCCTATGGACTTTTCTAAGTTCGGAAACTTGCTTGAGCCTCACTCAAGGTTGCTTAACTTTAAAGCAAGCCTCCCTTGATGATCACTATAAACATTATATTTATATCTTTTATGTTTTTAACACCTAAGACACACTTTTATAATTAAGGTATTATCTAGTTGTTTAAAGTCTTGATAGATCCATAGTTGGTAGGCATTTGTGATTTTTCAGAATATTGGAAGATCTAATATTTTATGTATTTGGTCCATATAGAAAGTTCGCCAATTTCTTCTCAAAGTGAAGTCAGGCGTGAGAGCTTTTTTTCCATCTAACAAAGTAATGAGGTATTTTTTTTTTTTGATTAAGAAAGTAATGAGGTATGTTTTGTATCAGTTGCCAGCAAAAGAAGTTGGTGATATCTGCATTGATGGGTCCTTTCGTAACCATTTTACTACGGATGGACGTAAAAGAGGATATGCTGCAGTCGCGATCAACTCAGACGGCGTTGCAATCGGTGCTTGTACGGTTATATATTCAAATGAAAGATCTGTTTAGCAGTGAAAATGTCAATTGAAAGGGATTGTACAAGTGAGTCTCAGTCAATGACTAGATTATGCCTGTTATGAGTTAAATTCAGGTCGCAATCAATCACCAACCCAGCTCACAAGTTGACGAATAAACACGAAAGAAAACACGCGTGTCGTAAAATTTGGTGGGTCTTACGTCTTTATAGAAGAATAGTCCACAACAAAAAAAAATAATTGAAAGGGCAATATGCGATAATGAAACTAGAGTGAAAGGCCTTATAAATAGGGCAGTGTATACTGGTTGAAAGTTAGAAAATTTTTAGTGTGATTGATCAACAGTGAAAAAAATTTAGAGCGAGTGATAACCAAGAGAACTAGTGAGTGTTTTATTTCTAGTGTCAATATGAGCTTTCGATCCAAACTAATTGGTCATAGTTCAAGAACTTTCATCCTTTGTAGGAATAACAAACAAACCTGGAATCTTGATCATAAGATCATCTTTTTAGATCAATGTGAAATAGTGGAGTCCAGGGTTCATGAAAAACCAAAAACTTTTGTTAAAGTTCCTACATTACCTGGGTAAGTTAAAATAAATTTTTTTTTAATGTGAAATTTGTTTGTTGATTTTATTTTTTATCCATTCTCTAACTGACTCTACTTGATTGCAGAGATATTCTTGAACATCATCGGCCAAAAGAAACGGTTTTTATGGTGAATGTAGTTACCCATATCAGGTTGGATAATTATATGCATCTTCAATGTATATGTGTGAATGTATACTCGGGTTTTTCTACTACCCAAATAATGTTGATGAAGTAGAACTGGAGTATTTGAAAAAATTGGATGAAAACCGATGATAATTATGGAAGCTATATATACTTAAACAGGGTGATTGTTTGCGAAGTGGAGAAACTCCTAGTCCTGTAAAGGACGTCAGCTAGGGGAATCAAGTACATAGGTTTCTGCGGGAGCCAAGAGACGTAGGAACACATTAATAGCTGGATTGCTTGTAGGTTTAATTTAGTCTCGATACATTCCAGTCCAAAGTCTGAGAGTAGGCTAGCGTCTGTATTCGCTTAATACTGAGGGTGTTCACATCTGGACGAGGTCCATGGGTTTTTCTGCTGGTTTGCAGATTCCTCGTTAACAAAATTCGGGTGTCTTGCATTACTTTTCCCTTCCGCATTATATTATCTCCGATTTATATAATTGAAGTAATTGCAAGTTTGTTGATTCATAACATGTAGTGAATCCATCTCTATTGAGATCTACAAGAACGTGTTCTTGTTAGGGTTGGGTTCTCTGAACTATACCCAGGTTGTAATTTGAATATTGATTTGTGAGATCGTTCAAATAGCCTAAATCAACTAGGTTCACGAAAAAAAAAAAGTTGGTGGTATATCTCGGTATCCCCTCATTCTCAGTTGGTATCAGAGCCGGCAAACACCTTGAAAGACGTAACTGTCTGTGTTTGACGCTTTCGTGAACTATGAACACACATTATTCAGCTAATGTCAATGTTCCACCAGTCTTTGATGGCACAAACTATCTATGGTGGAAATCCGCCATGCGCTCTTTTATTCAATCACGAGACTATCATTGTTGGGCCTTTGTGAATAATGGGTTTATCATACCTACTATCAAGAACGATGATATTGTAAAGGATAAAACACCTTCAGAATACTTCGTTAAAGAAAGACTAGAGGCCAAGATAGATTCTTATGCGCTTAATGAAATCATACATGCAGTAACCCCAGAACTTCAACATCATGTTTCTACATGTAACACGTCGAAGAAAGCATGGGATACTATACAAACCATATTTGAAGGAAACACTTCAGAGAAAGAAACTCGACTTCAAATTCTCTCGTCAGACTGGGAAAATCTTCGTATGTCTGATGAAGAAACCTTTGAAGAATTTAATCACAAGCACTCTGCAATTATTAATGCCTCACAATCGCTTGAAAAAACAATTGAGTAAAGGGAAACTGTGAGGAAAATCTTTAGGTCTCTACCTTCAAGATATGATTAAAAGAAGCATGCCATCAAGGAGTCATATGGTTTTGATATAAAAAGGGGTTATCTAATTGCTAAGCTAAAAATCTTTGAAAAAGATTTAAAGCCAAAAACCATAGCATTTAAAGGTCTAAAGGATTCTAATGATTCCGAAGATCATAATATATCAGAACATGATGATAATTCTCAAATTGTGTCTTTTAATACACGACAATTTAGAGATCTCATGTAAAAACGAAACAAACGTTTCACTAAAGATGTCCCCTCACCGAAAACTCCTCAGAAAAATATCTCAAAAGAGGAAGTAGAAAGTATTGATGATGATATGCCTCAATGTTTTACATGCAGGGGTTTTGGTCATCTTGCACCTGATTATGCAAACAAAAGAAGATACACTGGAGGAAAAGCTCTTGCTGCTGCCACATTGGATGAATCTTCAGATTTCTATGAATACGAAGAAGAAATAGATAACTGTGCACTCAGTGCAATAACTATTGAATCTATCCCTGACAACACTGTCTTGAACGTGAAATCTTCTATTGACATTATGAGAAACCTTGGTTCAAAGAAACCAGAATTATTAAAAAATTGTACTTATTGCGGCATGAAAGGACACATATACTCTCATTGCTATCGCTATAAAAAAAGGTAAGATATGTCAATAAACTTCAAAGAAGGGCAACCAGGCCGACGAACTCGCTTCAAATGATTCGTGAATCATATCACAAAAAGGAAATGAAAGGTATGTCTTCAAACTCCTCTTCAAACTAAAGATTCTGGCAGAGAGATAAATCTCATCATGTTAAGAGAAAAATGATTAGAACTAAGAAACCTAGACCTAGGGAGAAAAACTTGGTTCAAGAAGATGAGCAAAAACTTGCTAATCCTATCACAAATTAATGTGAAAAGAAATTGTTCGACTATTGTTCTATGTGTTCCGAGAACAATGTCTATGCACATAGAAAGGACACCCTGGTAACCTCTTGCTTCGTGTATGTTCTTATTGATTTATGGAGGCCCTTGTATCTTGTACGATCGTTAAAACCATATTTAAAATTAGAGGATCCGACAATAATTCCCATATCTACTGTTTGTTGAGCTCTGCTCCAAAGAGATGAATCCACGCTCAATTGATATGTTATCAATTTTCCTTATGGTTTGTGACCAGAAGACCCCAAAGCGGTTGTCACGATTGTCATCCTAAGCATTCTTCGCCTACACATCAAAAATAAGAGTCCAAAATGTAATGACTCGATGTGGATATCAATATTCTCTGAACAAACTCCAACTCTTCCCCCTGCCTTTGGCACCTAAGGCAAGAGTCGAGACCAGGACCCATGAGAAAAGTTGGAATCATGCTCGAGAAGAAATCATGCAATTAGATATATATATATATATATAAACATGTTATTGGTATTTAAACTTAATTGCTATGGTGTTTAATGAGTAAAATCATATATTGGGACACACTGAATCCTTAAGTTAACTATTACTCGTGAACAAGTGTACTCGTCTTTGTTTCTTGAACAACATGTTTCGGAACCGACTTCCTTCTTAAGGAATACTCGTATATGGTCTATGTTTATTTTTGGAAATTATTTTTCCAGAAAACCTCTATTTAAAAGGAGGTCTTGGATGATATTCTCATATCTCTAAGAACGTGTTCATGGATACATCAACCATTCTCACTATCACCAATAGTGAAAAATCTGTTGCCATGAAATCCGATCAGAATCCTAGGTTTCCAAAAGAAACTAAGAAGAATCTTTTGAAAAGCAAGAAGAAGAATATGAAGAAACCTAAATCCAATACTCCCAAGAATCATTGAATTGGTTCTATTGTAAAAGAATGCAAAAAAACTAGAAGAAAAGTTCAAACACTTGGTGAAGTATTTTTGAAGTCACTACAAGTTCAAGAAGCTATGGTTAAACAGCATGAATCTTTTCTTAATATCCTCAACCAGAAGTTTCACGAACCGTACGTTCTCATGAGCAGACTAATGTTGAAGGAACGACGAACATTGAAAATTTTATCAATAATCTTATGGCATAGCTAACTCCTTTTCGAAAGTTTATCTTTTTCCCTAGGGTTTTGGGTAATCACTATGATATAAGTAGTTATCTCTTATTCATGGCACTGCATGCTTGTACTACTTCCATGTTTTATTTTTATCAATTAATAGAGGTTATTTAATTAAAATCTTAATTGATGATTGCAATACTTGATCTTAATTGATTATCTTTATGAATGTATTGCAAAAATCGTGAACTTGGTTTTTTTAGCCATATCACCCGTTCGGGTATAGCAATTCATGAAGAACTATCAAAATCCATGCTTTGACTCTTATGGCTAAGGGGAGACGATTTTGATAAGGAGGAACCTCGTAGGATACAATGTTGGACTCCGCAGGATAAAATGTTGTACCTTTGATTCTTAGTCTTACAACCATTAGCTAGGAAGGGGTAACCTTATGTTTTCTCTAAAGGCGATGGTTGGAAATTCTCTGAGAATTTGGAACATTAAACCTTGAATTCCTATTTGACCGTAACTGGCTAGGGAAGAAAAACATAATTGCATTTTTACTGGTAAAATTGTGCTTTAACCCAAGAATTTATCTAAAATCCTTGCTTGGGAAGGTCGCGTTGTTCTTTAGGGAATGACACAAAACGGGGGAGAGTTCTTTTGAACTTGTGCTTCATGGTAATATCTTGTTGGGTGTGCGACTGTGGAAATTGCGAGATAATTGCATCTTTTTATCTCTCGTTTCAGGTATGTTTACCTTTGTCTACATTGATTGATGCTATTTTATGATGATTCCTATTTTTCTTTTTCTTTTGTCTATTTTTGTGGCAAAAAGGGGGAGAAATCTTGTAGCAAGGGGGAGTAAAAACTTCTAACTACTTAGAAAATTGTCTACGACATTGTCATAGGGGGAGTAAAATCGATGTGCTTGTCCTGTCAAAGCAAAAGTTAGTGTATTGAATAAGGTGGAGAACATATCATATTGTGTAGTATCTTTAAGCATCGATGCAATATGCTTACAAGTTTTGTATACTACTCAATTGCATACCAAACTCTTGTTGGACTATGTCCTTCTAGATCCAAGATGTGTGGTGACTTTGAGTTTGTTATCTCTACCTTAAATTTTCACTTGTAGGAAAACTCTTATTCGAAGACATTGAAGATTACAAGAAGATCAAGTATATTATGGTTAGGGATAAAAGATTTTACTTTTTGAATCCATATGTAAGATTGGTTTTGTCACTAAAACTGATAAAGGGGGATATTGTTAGAGCATTGCTCGGCTGAACCCACTGATGTTGCTATCTCAAGTCAGTTGTCAAGTTTAGTTGACCAAAACACAATCCTTGATAAGTCTACTCTACAACTCGGACTAGGATAGTTTAGGAATTTTAGACGAAGGCCATTGAAGATGAGGAACGAAGCTTACATACTTGATTAAACATATCTACCTCACTAAAGGTTAGAAGGTTTTCCTTTCAAGTTTTGTATTTACCATTCTATCATGAAAATAGTCTATGATGTTGTTTATGTGATTCGAAGGATTATAAAGATTAGTTCTCGTAAGCATCTAAGTCATTTCATGACCAATGCTCAAGTAGAATGTGGAATAATGAGTTAGATCTTAGATTACGTGAAAAACATACGTGTTCATAACTTGAACAACGTTTCTATTAGAGCTTGAGCTTTTTTACGTACGCGTTCACGTACGCGTACATGAGAACTCAGGAAGTTTGTAAACTTTACAAATTGCTCTATGTACACGTTCATGTGCGTGTACATATACCATGGAAAGAGCGCATCAACAGCATACGCATTCATGTGTTGACATTCTTGCCTATTGTGTTTAGTTTCTTGCAAGATTTCACAATATGGCCCATGGAACTCATATCCACAATTTTCTTTGGGTTCGTATACTTGTGTATGGACTCCATAGCATGGCCAAACTTGTTTGAGCCATAACCATCCTTCTTGATCAAGGCGAGTCTTCTCACAACCTTAAGGTTTCGACTAACGGGTTAGAAGAAGATTGAGTTGGACCTCAGTGCAAGCCTTTGGATGACTTTTCTAAGTTAGGAAACTTGCTTGAGCCTCACTCAAGGTTGCTTAACTTTAAAGCAAAGCCTCCCTTGATGATCACTATAAATAGACGACCTTCTGCAAGATACAACTTCAATCCTCTACACATCTGTGTATCCTTGCATAAAGGTTGGTCGTCATCTCGAAGTTCTTTGGACTACGACTTTTGAAAGACTTTGCTTGAGGATCGTGAAGCACAGGTCGGAAGTTAAATTCCTGATCCTGTATCTTGGGTCGATTGAATTATTTCAATCTTATCACGACCAAGATTTGATAGAAACTTTGTACGACAAATCTCGTATCATAAGCCCCTGAAGTTCCATAAAGCAAATTCACGAACTAGATTTAATACTAAGTTCGTCAAGCGTTAGGAGGAAAAACTTTCTAGGCTAGATCAATAAGCCATATTCAGTAAAACCGATTTCCATTAACCTTGACTTTAAGTCTAAAGGAAATCACAATCGTATTCTTGTTTTCAACAGAGTACTTTTAGGCGTCCTGTTAGAGGCAGGGTAGCGCTAGTCTTCACGAAGGGAGTGTAGCAACTCCTAGGCCTGTAAAGGACGTCAGCTAGAGGATCAAGTACGTGGGTTTCTGCGGGAGCCAAGAGACGTAGGAACACATTTGTAGTTGGATTGCTTGTAGGGTTAATTTAGTCTCGATACGTTCCAGTCCGAAGTATGAGAGTATGCTAGTGTCTGTATTCGCTTAATACTGAGGGTGTTCACATCTGGACGAGGTCCATGGGTTTTTCTTCTGGTTTGCAGTTTCCTCGTTAACAAAATTCTGGTGTCTTGCATTACTTGTCCCTTCCACATTATATTATCTCTGATTTATATAATTGAAGTAATTGCAAGTTTGTTGATTCATAACTTGTAGTGAATCCATCTCCATTGAGATCTACAAGAACGTGTTCTTGTTAGGGTTCGGTTCTCTGAACTATACTCAGGTTGTTGTTTGAATATTGATTTGTGAGATCGTTCAAACAACCTAAATCAAATAGGTTCACAAAAAACTAAAAATTGATGGTATATCTCGGTATCTCCTCTTTTTTGAACATCTTCCTTCAATTTGAGATGAGTGCATTTGAATCTCCATTAATGGCTTTGGTTGTTTCCAAGTTAGCACAGGAGCATTAAACTTACAAAGCGAACCCAATACATGCCATTTTAGTCACGTGCGAGCCAAATCTTTTGAGACATTTGATGTTTGGCATTTAGCGTTTGCCTCTCTCCCAACTAAGATAAAGGAATAAAATAAGAAACAAAAGGGAACAGCTTCTACAACCAGACATGTGCGTGAGTATCCAGTCCGGTTCCAAGGCATTATTTTGGCTAATGTGTTGGATCAAGATGTTGTTCAGGACAAAGTTTGAACATGAAATTGGTTCAACCTCTGTGCATCTAATGGTTTATCCTTCTGGTTTTCTCATGCAATATCGAGCGCACCACGCTTATGGCATAGGTTTCAGTATGTTATCTGTTGCGAGTAACTCAGTAACAAGCATGGACTCCCTCCACAACAGCTCCAGTGATGAAGGCATGAAGCTATATATCCTGCTCTAGGTAGTTGAGTTAGCTTCGATTCTACATTGACGTTGTAAACTTGGTCACTGGAAAAGTAACCTGTCATACTAGTTTTGCGACAATATTAGTGCCTGCTATAAGTCCAATATTTACAATAAATGCATTTTCAGCTTCGCTTTGGCATGAACTATCGATAGTATTAAAACAATCTATGGTAATTTAAAGAATGTCAAGAACACTTCACAAAGTCTAAATTAAGAAGCTGGTCCACGTATTCGACTTGGACCTGAACTTGAAATCTATGGTTTATCAAAACATAAACAATACATAACCCAAATGATAAACCCCATAGAGATGTTTAAGTTCAAATATTTTTTTTTTAGAATTAAGAAGGATGTATTGATAAGGTAAAAAAATATGTACAGAGTATTTACACAAACAGTTCGTAAGAACTCCCATCGAAGAAGACTACAGCTAACTATGGCCTTATAATGTCTGCCCAATGAAATAGAATCTGGTTAGCTGAGTAACCTTTGAAAACATCTAAAGAAGAACACCATAAACAAAGAGTAAGCTTAACTGCAACAATCAGATTGTCTGCAGTCATTGGTTTGCCTCCATATACCCTGGAATTCCTATCCTTCCATAGTTCCCATATATTCGAAGATCCAAGAGCAGGAATTAATGAATAATGACGTTCATGATAATCTTTTAAATTTTGAATGCTATACCGTCCATGAACTATACCTGAAATCAGCTACAAGCCATGATCCCCATATTTGTGTCACATAAAGTCCTTCAGGATACCAATATCTTCCCAATTGCCATCGTACAAGTGCGCTTGTACCTGTACATGATTTAAATTAGGGAAAATTACACTTTCAATGTAAAACAATCTCTGAATAACATGACGTGAAGAAATTTAGGTCAAGAATATTCGTAACTTCACTAACAGAAGCACACACTGAGAGATTTACTGAAATACTTATAGTTGATTAGCTCTACAGGGAATCTAATTACAACACTTCTTGAAAGTTAGGCTGTGGTTAACATTCGATTGTACAAAACTAGACGTTCTATTTAAAGGTTAAAGAAAATTTTGGAAAATATGGATGTGAAGCTTGCATATTGGCCATGAATTTTCCAAAGAAAGAGTTTAAGCACCATGGATGAAATTTGATATACAACTGAAATGAGATACCAACTTGTTCTTTGAACAACTAGGCTTCCTATCAATGACTCTGTAAACACATAAACAACCTATTTCGCGTGTGGAACACAAATAGAGCATGCTAGAATCAACAAGCATAACAAAGCATACCTTCAATCCCATAGAAGCTGCACCGGGAATAACTACCCTCTCAAACTCATCAGCTGCTGAGAACTTATCACGAAGTAAGTTCAATAATACATCCTTGCTTACAACATACATACCCATACTTGCAATGTATGGCATCTCTGCCGCTCTCTTATCATCAAGACCTAAAATGGTGGTGTCCACCTGAAAAAAATTAAAATGAGATAGGTCAGTGAGTTCAATTCTCTGTATATCTAAACTGAACAAGTATACTTGATATGAAAAAAAAAAAAAATCAGCATATGTAATAATTGCTGACCTTCATAGCTTTCAATTCATATGGTTTAAAATTAAATTCAATAATCCGTCCCTTTTCATCGATCTTCAGCTGTTCTTTCGAAAATTCAATAATCCGCCCCTTCTCATCGATCTTCATAAGACCAAATGATGATGTGGTACGATTTTCATCTATTGGGAGAGCAGCAACCGTAATATCCGCTTCAGTCTCTCTGTGTGCTTGAATAAACTTTTCATAATCCATACGGTGTGAATAGTCACCAGCTAGAATAAGGTACTCCGTAACATTAATGTGTTGCTCAAACAACCATAAATACTGCCTCACGGCATCCGCTGTGCCTTGCATAATACCGAACCAAATTCAATAAAGAAACTCCAAGCATAAACTCCCGTTAAAAAATAGAATGTGACAAGATAACATATATCTTTATCGAATTTCATTTACCCTAAACAAATGTGATGGACTCTCCCGACTGCAAGCAGTAAGGATTTGAACAAAACCTTCATTTATACGACTAGCATATGCCTCGAGAACACGACTGCGATCAGGAGGTACTTGCGTAAGGACATATATGTTTGATATGTTACTGTTCAAGCAATTGCTGACAAACATATCAATGAGCCTGTCATTTGGTGGAAAAGGAACATGCGGTTTTGTCCTCCGCTTAGTATATGGGGGAAAGTACGTCGTAAATCCATCCCCAAGTATAATTCCTAAAACACCCTGCAAGAGACAGAATCAGTAAAACTCTAAAGACTCCATTCCCATTTAACCCTAAAAATCTGAAAATTAAGATCCAAAAAGTCAAAATGAAAGGGGCATTACTCTGGTAGCATCTGGATCAACACTACATGTTGATGACTTGTTTGAGACCGAAACATCTTTTGGAGAAACAACAAATGGAATTCTTCTTCTTCCTCCTCTTCCAGAAGTAATTTTTAGTGAAAGTAGATTACTAGAAGAAGATGAGTAAGAAGAAGAAAGGGATTGGTGATTCGGTTTGATCAAAATAGATGTTGTGGTTTTATTAGCAATAACTGAAGATGATGGCTGTGTTGGAATAGCTCCTCCGATTGATGATGCTGCTGCTGCCATTACCATTGAAATATTAATGTAAAGCTCTGAAATAAAAGGAAGATGTGATATTTGAGAGAAGATGACACTGATTCTATCTGATTCTTAGGATTAAAATTAAGAAATCAAACTAACTTGTAGTGAGTCATGAACTTGAATGTAGACTGAGTGCATGCTTATCCCTACTCCCTAGCAACCAGGAGAATATAACAATGTGATAATAAAAGTAAGTACGCACCCATCGTCTCAACTATATATTCTGGGGTCACTTTGCAAATTTTGGCCGAAAATCATCAATTTCCGAGTTCCTTCAAAGAACATATCAAATGTCATGCTTTTGAGCGATCAAAGTATATGGATAAAGGTCGTATCTTTTTTGGTAGCAGCAACATGTCGTGCAGTTGTGGCCAGGGCTTGCTTACTAATGTGTATCGTTCAAATCCTTATACAAATCAAGTCCACCAAATATGTGGCTATTCCAAATACTATATTTTTAGTGCTAGTTATGTGTAAATACATGTTCAAAGCTATGACGTTTTTATCTCTACATAGGATATACAATACTCATACATTGCACCATAAGCATATCTTATAAAATTTTTTGAATTGTTTGGTTGATAAATTTATTGGTGCTGGAGTTTTGAACTCAAGTCACTGATATTATCATCAACGATTTTAATATTGTACTATAGTGGCACCGACCATGCTGTATGAATATAAGTGTAATTCACCAATTATGTAGATTATCAATGGTGGAAAACGTTTACAATAACCGTTAAAGGCAGCCAGAATCAAAGATTCAATTTACAATTTCTCAAAACATGAAAATGAAAAGAAAGGGATAACAAATATTTATCCCACCTACCTCCCTACTAGGTCCACAGAGATGATGACACGCGTAAAAACAAATAACGATCACCAACAACTGATTTAACAGACAGCTAGAACAAACCTATACCAACTGATATGGGCTGTCTCAGACACAACTCTATAAATCTATTGGGTGCATGACATTACCTCCCCCTCTAAAGTTTCCTTGTCCTCAAGGTAAAAGTCTGGAAAATGAGCTTTAATGTTGGTAGTGTCCTCCCAAGTGGCATTTTCTGGAGAATAATTTGTCCACTGCACCAAAATCTGAGGAATCTGAAACACATGTATGTCAGTGCTTCTAGTGCTCAGAACTGCAAGTGGCTGAACAATAATCTGACCTTCATGGTCAACCACTGGCAGGTTAAGAGAGGGGACAATAGTTGAGCCAATATGTTTCTTCAATTGAGACACATGAAAAACATGATGAATTCTAGAAGAAGAGGGAAGTTGCTACTTCTAAGCTAAGTCACCAATTTTCTGAAGAACTGGAAAAGGACCATAAAACTTGCCAGATAGCTTGATGTTCTTTCTCAGAGCTACTGAAGCTTGTCTATAAGGCTGTAGTTTAAGAAAAACTAAATCACCAACCTCAAAGCTTCTTTCAACTCTCTTCTGATCAGCATAGAACTTCATTCTCTCATGAGCTTTCTGCAATTTCTCCTTCAGAATGTCTAACACAGCATCTTGTAGATACTCTTCCACAGCTGCAACTGAAGTAGTAGAAGTCACAGGGAAAGCCAAAATGTGGTGGAACATAACCATACAGAGCTTTAAATGGAGACATTTGTATAGGCTTGGATGATAATTGGTGTTATACCACCACTCTGATAAAGGAGGCCATTTAACCCAATTGTTTGGTTTATGACCAGTCATGCATCTAAGATAATTCTCCAAACAGGAATTGACTCTCTATGTTTGCCCATAAGTTTGAGGATATTAGGTTGTACTCCTTCTAACTCAGTCCCCAAAAGCCTAAAGAGTTCCTGCCAGAAATTACTTGTAAAAACTTTGTCTCTGTCATACACAATAGATTCAGGCAAACCATGATGTATGAAAATCTGATTGAGAAATTCCTCAGCTACAATTGTTGCAGTATAAGGATGTGGCAAAGCAAGAAAATGGGAAAATTTGGTGAGTCTATCCACCACCACCAGAATGACTGACTTCTTCTTACTTGCAGGCAAACCCTCAATAATATCCATAGAAATGTGTTGCCATGGGTAATCAAGAATAACTAAAGGATGTAACAAACCAGCAGGATGAGAGAGTTCACCCTTATTTCTCTGACACACATCACAAGAGGATGCAAACAAGAGAATATCTTTTTTTCATGCCAGGCCAAAAAAAAAAAAGTTTTAGCTCTCATATAACTAGCATGTATACCTGAATGACCACCAACAACAGAACTATGTACTGAGCTTAAGATAGCAGTTCTTGTATCATCATCAGTGCCAATAAAAAGCCTGCCTTTATACCTCAAAATACTTGGTTAGCAAGAGAAGGATCGAAGAGTTTCTGGAGTGACAAGAAGTTGAGTCATATATAAGGTGGTGCACCTTGGAATAATCAGTATAGCCATGTAAGATATCTTGATACCATGAAGGAGTAGAAACAGATAAGGAAAGACAAGTACTCTCCTCATGAGGTAGCCTAGAAAGGGCATCAACAGCTTTGTTGTCAACACCCTTTTTGTAGCTAATTTCATAGTCAAAACCCAATAGTTTCATCAGCCATTTCTGTTATAGAACTGAAGTGATCTTCTGATCCTAGAAAAAATTAATGCTTTCATGGTCAATTCTAATAACAAAATGATGACCCTGTAAATAATGCTTCCACCTAGTAACATATTGGACAATTGCTAGGAGTTCTTTTTCATAAGTAGACAGAGCTGAAACTTTAATGCCCAATGATTTACTGAAAAAGGCTATAGGCCTACCCTTCTGCATAAGAACATCCCCAATGCCAGTGGTACACGCATCAGTTTCCAAAACAAATGGAATAGAGAAATCAGGTAATGCCAAAACAAGTGTAGTAGTCATAGCCTTTTTAAGATGCTGAAAGGCTTCAGTAGCTGTTGGAGACCATTTAAAGGAATTCTTCTTAAGCAAATCAGTAAGTGGCTTACTCAAAGAACTATATCCTTCAACAAACTTCCTGTAATAACCTGTAAGGCCTAAAAATCCTCTGAGCTCTTTGATAGATTTTTGAATAGACCATTCTACCATACAAGCTATTTTAGCAGGATCAATAACCACCCCTGCAGAAGTAATTATATGGCCTAAATGTTCCAGTTCTTTCTGAGCAAAACATCATTTAGACATCTTTGCAAACAACTGGTGCTTCTGTAATATCTGTAAGGTGAGCTCCAAATGAAGTAAATGATCTTCCAATGTGGCACTATAGACTAGGAAATCATCAAAAAATACCAAGATAAATTTCCTTAAATAAGGTTGAGAAACCTCATTCATAAGTGCTTGGAAGGTAGTTGGTGCATTAGTTAAACTAAATGGCATCACCTTAAACTCATAATGACCCTGATGAGTGAAAAATGCAATCTTTGGAATATCAGGAATGTGAACTCTGGTCTGATGGTAGCTTGCTCGTAAGTCAATCTTAGAGAAAAATTGAGCTCCATGCAACTCATCTAATAACTCATCAATAACAGGAATTGGAAATATGTCCTTCACAGTGATATTGTTCAACTTCCTGTAGTCCACACAAAATCTCCAAGAGTTATCCTTCTTCTTAACTAGAAGGATTGGGGAAGCAAAGGGACTGTGGCTTGGCTGAATAATGCCAAAGTCCAATATTTCTTTAACAAGTTGTTCAACAACATATTTTTGAATGTATGGACATCTGCAAGGTCTCATATTGGGTGGTTCAACAGCAGGTTTCAAAGGAATTGAGTGGTCTAAACTTCTTTGAGGAGGTAAAGATTTAGGTTCATCAAAGACAGAGTTATACTGTGAAAGAAGTGTGGAAATTTCAGGTGGAATAGTGTGAGAGGTAGTAGTGGAAGGAGTAGTTGAGAAGGAGAATAACTGACCCACTATACCATAAGTATTCTTCTTAAAAATTCGTTCATTGCAGTTCCATTAATCATAAGAAGAGATGGATTATCCTGAGAACCTTTAAGAGTAATTTTCTGTCCATTATGCATAAAAGAAATACTGAGTGTAGAGAGGTTAAAAACAATATGACCTATCAGCCAATCAGCACCAAGAACAATATCACAGCCCCCTCGAGGAGTAGCCTCAAATCACCACAAAATTTGAAGTTCTGCTTGCTCCAAGGAAGCTTAGCACAAAAACTAGTACTGACAGTCTTCTCTCCATTAACAACAATGACCAAAAGATGTTGAGTATACTGGATATCACAACTCAATGATTTAGCTAGGTCACAATCAGTGAAACAATGAGTACTGCCAGTGTCTATAAGAACAGAAATAACCTTCTTCTTCAAGAATCCAGGAATTCTAATAGTGTTGCCAGACACATTCCCAGTGAGACCATGCAAGCAGATAGCCATATCTGACTCGATTGGAGACCCCAAGGGTTCCTGAATTCTCCTCAATAGACTCATCTTCATCATTAGATAACTCCTCACCAACAACCATGAAAATTTGTTGTTACTTACACATGTGACCAGGTTTATAAACTTCATTACAAGTATAACACAAACCTTTCTCCCTCCTAATCTTCATTTGTTCATGACTAATCTTTTTAATAAGGGGAATGACAGGGCTGGTTAGTAACAAGTGGTTGTGGTGGAAAAGTTCAAGGATATAAAGATCTTGAAGTGGTAAAAGAATTAGTAAAAGATTTGGAAATAGGCTTTTGTACTTTTTGTAGGAGAACCAGATTTTCTTCTTCCATTCTAAACATTTCCACAAATTTTTTGATTTCATCCTTAAGTCCACAGATAAAACTCATGATGAAATAATGCTAACTTAAGGAAGGATTTGCTGAAGCATGAGAGCTTTTAATGATTCAAACTGCTCAAAATACTCTTCCACATATGACACTTGAGCAAGTTTATTAAAACAGCCAATGAAATTATCCTGAGCAGGGTTCTCAAATCTAGAACAAATAGCTACTGAAAATCATTCCAAGCAATAATACCTTTACCAATTCTAAAATTAGAAAACCATTTATCAACTTTACCATCAAGATGAATAGAAGCTAGGTTTACCTTCTATAATTCATCGATCTTCTTAAGTTGGAAGTACCGTTCATACTTTTGATTCCAAGAACGGGGATTATCACCATCAAATCGAGGAAAATCGATCTTCGTGAAATGAGAAAAAGTTTGATCACATCCGATAAAACCGAATTGAACTGGAATTTCAGAAGAACCATTATTCAAGGTAGAAGAGCCTGAAGAAGAAATTCCACTAAAGCCAGATTTTGGATCTGTTTTAAGTAATCGCAACAGATCTGCAAATTTCTTGTCTAATTTTTCATCTAACATCGTATTCAACAAGGTTTTCGTCGTCGTCTCTTGTTGTGTTCGTTGCTCTTCGAGCTTCTGATCTAATGTCTCTTGAAATTTCAATACAAAATCTGCCCACTTAGTCTCCATTTCTGTAATTCGAAGACCTTGTAACCTTGTTTCTTTTTCCAGCTCCTTATTTGTAAGAGCTGCAGGACCTCCCATGGATGTAAGTGACTGCTGATACCAAATGTAATGTACCAATTACGTTGATTATCAATGGTGGAAAACATTTACAGTAACTCTGCCAAAGGCAGCCAAAATCAGAGATTCAATTTACAATTTCACAAAACACAAAAATGAAATGAAAGGGATAACATAAATTTGGCCAAGGTGCATGAGGAAAAAACACACAAATTTTTGGGTCGGTTAAGTATGCATAGGTAAGCCCAATAGAATCTGGATGGGTTTATTGGATCATATCCCAATATTGTGCATACATATCTCTTAACAAGTTTGATTGGATCCATGGTGTTGTTTCTTGGGTATTTAGGTTGTGTATACAAACACCAGGTTGGGGTTCCTATTTCGCAGAAGAAACCTGTCATACGACCATTTACGGAGTTTAACATCATAGCATATTTAGTAAACTCAATCTCTCTAATGGTTTGAACTGTTGCTGTCGATACTGATCTACCTGATCCTTCAAAGAACATATCAAATGTCATTAGATTATCTATTTTGTTGTGCATGAGGAGAAGATGTCGTCCTTTTGAGCGATCAAAGTGAGATGGATAAAGGTCGTATCTTTTTGAGTAGCAGCAACATGTCGTGCGGTTGTAGCCAGGGGCTTGCTTACAAATGTGTATCGTTCAAATCCATATACAAACCGATTCCACCAAATATGTGGCTACGAAGGACATGTTCTACGAAGGGTCTATGACCCTTCGTAGAACTAAGTACATGTACAAAGCTATGACGTTTTTATCTCTACCTAGGATACATTGCACCATCAGCATATCTTGTATAAATTTTTGAATTGTTTGGTTGATAAATTTATGGGTGCTGACGAGTTTTGAACTCAAGTCGCTGGTATTATCATCAACGATTTTAATATTGTACTATAGTGGCACTGACCATGCTGTATGAATATAAGCTTAGCGAATTAGCACATGAGAACGACAAAACGAAAAATTAAGGACATGTTTCGTAAAAAAGAAAAAAAAACTAATACTTCTCCTTAGACCATTTTACATTTTTATGATTGTTCTCGTCCAACTCAAAAAAATGTTGTTTCTTTTGGGTAACCATTAGTACATTAGAAAATTATCACCAGATTGTCTACAATATCATAAATTCGATTAAAAAAGATTCAAATTTCTGCTGTTATTAAAAAGAAAAAAAAATCTCTGTCGTTAACTTTTAATAGTGTTTAGATAAAAATCTACCATAACCTACCATAGTGGTTCTGGCTATTTGCAAATTTTTGGGTCGGTTAAGTATGCATAGGTAAGCCCAATAGAATCTGGATGGGTTTATTTGATATGTCCAGCCCAAAACTGGCTCTGAAAAATTTCATTTTCCAGTAATGGCTGATATCTCACGAGTAAGAATCACCATCTTCTCTCAAACCTCTCCATTTTGTTTTCCTTTTGTGAAATCTGGTTATATGAATCAACGATTTTCAATTTAGATCCTGATATCGTTGATTTGCTTGTAGGAATCATCTCCATCGATGATTCAGAAGGAAATCATCGTGCGGCTATTAAGTATTACTACTCAGATGAATCACAAACTTCACGATCGGGATTTGAATTTACAATTTGATGTTGATATTGATTTGTTTGAAGGAATCATTTCCATCGATGAAGAGCAACATATTATTGTTAGATTCAGAAGGAAATCATCGTGCGGAATTTATAATACCTTTTCTACACGATCGAGATTTGAAGGTAAACAATTCTTCCTTTTTTTTTTTAAAGGTAGTAGCCAAACAGTCCCTTAGAGAATGAAACCAATTGTTACCCCCTAGTCAATTTTGGTTCCCCCCCTTAGTAGTTAACATTTCTGAATGAAATGAGACCTCCCACGTGTCACATCTAGAGTGTTTCGATCATAACAGACATGTAGGATGATCCAACGGTCATAGTGGGTTCCATTTAACCAACTATGTAAACTATCAAGAACTTGAGTGTTTCCTTGATTCTTTGTTTCTGCACCTATAAATAGAGAGACCCCCATTCATTCTTAATTACACAACCCTCCATTGAAGAAAGAAAAGAAAAACAAATTCAGAGTTACAGACCAAAACAGATATAGAGAAAAGACTCTCCATTGAATTAAGAAAGGAAAAGAAAAACAATGTTGATGTCAATGAATGTGTTTCACCAAACAACAACACCCAAGTTGTTGAATTTCCCTTCTGTTTCTTGCATTGGAAGAAGAAGAAGAAGTTCTTCTTCTCATTTTCTTGTTTCTTATCCTGCAACAACAATGTAAGTAGTACTAGTAATTCTTCTTCTTCATAGCTGTTTCTTGTTCTCAGTCTTTGAGGTTTTTTCATGAATTCTTAGTTGTTTCTTGTTTTTAGTCTTTGGGTTTCTGATGAATTATTGGTTGTTTCTTGATTTTAGTCTTTGGGGATTTCATAAATTCTTGGTTGTTTCTTGTTTTTAGTCTGTGTTTTTCAAGATTTCTTAGTGGTTTCTTGTTCATTCACAGGGATTTCAATTCCAAGTTTTGAGTATTCATTCCTGCCATGGAACTCAACATTCTTCTACTGAACGTGTTCTTGGTTCTCCTGCAACACTGTAAGTAGAACTTCATCTTATTCTGTTCGTAATCTCTGTGTTTTTCATGAATTCTTAATTAGTTGGTTTTGTTCATTTGATATATACAGGGGATTCCATCCCAAGTCCTTGCATTTTCTTACCTGCCATGGATTTTCAGAATCTTCTTGTAAACTTGTTTCTCATAAAACAATGTGAGTATCTTAGTATTTTCTTTATCTCATGCTATTCTGAATTCATTCTGTTCAGTTCTTGATGAATCTTGATATAGGTCATGCATTTCTGTGCAACTCTGTGTATTCTTAGTTGTTTGTGCACATGATATACAGGAAATTTTGTCCAGTACTATTTGCACTGCCTAAAGAAATTGAAGAATACCCATCTGGCGACGAAGAAATTCAAGAACATAAAGAACACAGTATTTCGATTTTGTCAGATGATGTAAAGGAAGAACAGTCAAAGAAATTGAGCAGCGGTGAGGTAAAGAAGCTGGAATTCGAGGTTAGAGAAGCCACACCTGATGTTGAGCGTGCGGTAAGTTAATTCAAAAATCCTGCTTTTAATTTATTTCTGCTATAAGATTCTGAATGTGGGTTTATTTGGGTTTTGAGTAGGCAGCGGCATGTTTGAAAGCAGAAGAATTTTATGAACAAGCGAACGTCTGGTTTGTATTACCTATCTGAGAACTGAATTTTGTTTCATCCAAGCTGGAAATTAAAATTGAGTTCATGAAAAACAATATTGTTTTATTCAACTTCTGATTTAGGACTATTTTTGAGAGTAAAATCTTGACACTTTCTGTTTTTACACAGCTTTGTTATTCATGGCAAATTGGGGACCCCCGAGCAGCATAAAGTAAGTAAAACTACATTTGCAGCTCCTGCAAATTAGTGAATGCATAAGAATATTTCTTAAAAGCTTCATGTTGATGTAGGAGTATAAAGAGATGTGTGACGGATATGAATCGACTTCTGAACCATACATGTGCGTTGTTGCTGTACAAAAGGAAGGCGAGAATGTGATTGCTGTCCTTGGAACTCTGGATCTTATCTTCTTAATGCCGGATAAGGGTGATTCTAAGGTGTGCACTATACTTGGTTAATTATCTAATTTACGTTTGTAGCTTAACTTGAAGAGTTAGTAATTTGATGTTGATAATCACCTGATAACTAAATCCCTTGATTGACAGGAAGTTTGGATGGCTGGTAAAAAGGCCAGAATCGGGAATGTAGTCGTTGTAGAACTAGCTCGCAGACAAGGTGTTGCAAGCAGGATGGTGAAATTTGCAATTGAATGTGCAAAAAAAGAGGGTAAGATTATCTTTCTCTGCAATGTAGGAGACCAAAACCTACCATGTGTGAGACTTGAGACAGTGCCAATACAACTCCATCCTTTGACCTTTTAAGTTCACTAATGTAACCTCTTCAATTTGATGTGTCAGGTGCACCACAGATGTTCGTTAAACCTGATCTGGATGACGAGTCAGCTCAGGCGCTCTACAAGAAAATGGGATTTACGGTAAGAATAATTCTACTGATCTGCTTGTCATTCAGTTTCTGATGGTTACTTTTGATAAATACCAACCTCTGATCCTAATATGAATGATTCTCCTTTCAGGAAAATGGTATTGATGAAATAGAAAACCAATATGTGTACTGCCTAAATATCAACTCAATTCGTTGAAGCTACAAAGTTTTTGTTCGAAATCTCAAAGTCAAGACAATGGTATTCAGTCAGAGTTTGCATAACTGCATCAGAAAAGCAGTACCTTCAATTCATTGTAAAGATTACTCTGTCATTATCTCCTTTCTCTGTTTTGTGAGAGTTAGCTTAACTGCATAAGAAACCCAGTACCTTCAATTCATTGTAAAGTTTACTCGACATTGATTCTGCATCTACTTGTCATTATCTCCTTTAGAAAGATAGCTGATTCAGGGGCTTCAAGAAAAATTGAAGCCCTCACTTTTTACTTCAAATGTCCAGGCGTTTTTATAGGGGGCTGTCAAAATCGTGAAATGATTAAGTTATCCTTATACTAATTTATACTAATTCTTACCCAAATTTACCCACACCCTAATTACAAACATAAATACTTATATCCCACACAAAAAAAATCAAAACATCAAAATTTCTCCCCTCTCTTCTCCTCTCTTACCTCTCTTTTCTTCCCCATTTCCTCTCCACATTTCTCATTTTCGAGTTTTTGATCATGGATGGAACCAAAACTGATGCAACAATGGAGCAGCAAAGGTAAGCATCCAAACCCACTCTTTTGTTATTGATTTTTGTGCTAAAACTAGGTAAGATTCACTCCATGAAAATCAAAAAACGAGTTCCAGAACTACTTACGGCTGGCTATTAGAGCCGTAAGTCCTTCTTACGTCTCGCATCTGAAGAACAGCTAGCCGTAAGTAGTTTGTTAGGTAAGCCATTAAAGCTTCAGATCCAAGCCGTAAGTTCAGTTTACTAGCCGTAAGTTAGTTACGTCTCATTTCGATACTCTAGTTACTAGCCGTAAGTTTTTGTGAATCAAAATTTTTTTGTCGCAAGGTTACAGGCCGTAAGTACAAACTTAGCAGCCGTAAGTTTAGTTACGGCTGCATATTTATTTGGCTTAGTAGCCGTAAGTCATACTTGAAAGTGTAACTGCACTCTATCCAAAGCTTGTACTGGGGTCATCTTTGCATTTAAGTTTGTTTCAAAATTAAACATTATAATATGACTTTATTAATCAGTTTCGTTTTTTTGTTAGGGAATCTGAACCAAATACATGGGAAGATACTATGAAAGATGACTTAGACCGTACCAAATATCCTCGCATGTCATGGCATGATGTGCATTGTGCTCTCTGGGGACCGCCTTGTCGTGATGTAGCAAGGCATTTTGTGCAGGTAACGATTGACATTGTTCCTGACACCATGTTCAACTAACTAGAGAAACAAAGCTCTAAACGAGCAAGCAATCCCACTGCTCATGCCTCAACAGCATATGGTTATCCCCCATTACATGGGAAGGAGTGAAGACATAGAGGCAGAAATTAAAGAAGTTGAAGACAGTCACATGGGCATCACTAGACAGGATTCCTTTTCCAGATCATCGTCACCAGACATCCCACTGCTTTTACCACAGGAAGCTGATGGGCTGGATGATATGAGGATAACTACACCAATATTTCTAAGCAGATTTTTCTAAACATGATCACCATTATATATTGTCTATAACGAATAACATATTTTGTATGTCAACTTTAACTTCTCATCGATGAATGCCAAAATTTGACTTTTGGGAAAGTTAGACATCAATATTACTTGAAATGGTAATGGACAGTCAGTTTTCATTTGAGAAATCATTATGATATTTTTTACTCCATCATGTCTCCTAAATGTATCGGGTTGACCTTTCTTTTTGATAAATTGACACAAAAAGCTTCTGACATTAATTACTAAACAAACAACTGGTATTCAGGAGTGCAATATAGCCGCCTATCAATGATTTTTTTCATCAGCCAAATTAGTTATGGCTGCTAACTTGTACAACTTAGCAGCCGTAAGTTTAGTTACGGCTGCTAACTTGTACTTACGGCCTGTAACCTTGCGACACAAAAATTTTGATATAAAGGAACTTACGGCTCCCAAGTATAGTATCGGTATTAGCCGTAAGTAAGTTACGACCACTAATATGGACTTACGTCTTGCATCTGAAGCTTTAATGGCAGCCTAACTTACGGCTAGTTGTTCTTCAGATTGCAGCCGTAAGTACTTCTGGTTCACGAATTTTGATTTTCATGGAGTGAATGTGACCTAGTTTTTCAATGAAGTTACCCTCTATGGAAGGAGATACTTCTAGCTCCATTTCGACGCTTGATTCACTCATTTTGGTTGAGTGAATCAAGTTTGGGTTTTTTAGAAAAAAATTTAGGTTTTTTTTTTCTCTCTTCTTCTTCTTCTTCTTCTTCTTCTTCTTCTTCAGTTTTTCACTGATTTTTAGTTTTTGATTAAGTTTTTTTTTAAGTTTGTTAATCATACTTTTGGTTAATCACTTATTATCAATTTGGTTAATCACTGATTATCAAAACATAAAAGGGTAGTTTTGGTATTAAAAAAACATTACATAGGGGGAGAGCAAAATTACTTCGGGGAACCTGTAATCTGAGGGCTTCAAATTTTCTTGAAGCCCCTGAATCAGCTTTCTTTAGAAATTAAACAATACATGTTTTCCCATCAACCTTGGTTGTTTTAATGATCTGTGATGTCTGTAAATATACTACTTCGTTCTTAAATAATAGACAGTCTGGATCTCAGATATGCACAAATAAACCCAGCTTAGATGGCACTATAAACACACACTGCAGTGTTAGCATTTCCATCAGAATCACTCTCTTCGTCAAGCTTCTTCTTCCTGTTGTTAATTCTTTTGTACTGGATATGAACTGCCAAATTCAATAAAGGATACCATTATTAATTATTAATTAAATAATAGGAGTACCAAATAGCTTGCCCACATTCATTCTCCGATCAAGCTCGAATATTAGAGCTCGAGGCTCCACCATAGTGATTCTCCACCAATCAAAATCAACTGACGTGGACATTATGGTCGGTGTTACTAAAAGGAAAAATGGTACCATCAGAACGATCAATCATGCTCTTAAGAATATAGATGGTACCCATCAATCATCTGCAGTGTAACAGTGAATTTCTATTTTTGGTGAAGAAAGCTTGGTTTTCCAACTTAAAAACCCATCAAGCCAACTATCCAACGAAACTAAATTAAAATCAAAGGAAATAATAATTTGAATTTGGATTCAATAAATAAAAAAAATCAATGAAGAACGTGTAAAATTAGTAGTGTAATATCATAATCAGTGCTGTAAATTAATACGACGTAAAAAGAACATCAGTGCTAAATCCTATTAATTAATAGGACACAAAATTTTAAAGGCCATTAATACAAATAAAAATTGCTTATTGTTGATTGTCTTCAATCCACTTGATTTCCACATAATATTCTTAGGATTAGATTAAAACCCTACATTTCTATATAATTTTCTTCTCTATTCTTTTTACCACCCCCACCACCTACTACAACTGCCACCACCACTAACACCATCACAAAAAATAACTGTCGCCACCACCACAAAATATAACTGCCGACAGCCGCCGCCGCTAGCACCTCCAAAAATACAAATATTTTTTTTTTTTTTTTAACTGAAAGTATGCATAGATTGATTATAAAGAGGACTGAACATGGTTCTGATCAGCAAGTAGTTGGCTGATAATACAATTTGGCATAACATTTGCCCATTCTCTACTAAGTTTTTCAATTCTGGCATTCTTGGAGAGAATGTCAGCTACCTTATTCCTTTCCTATGGAACATAATAGCATTTCCAAAGAGGTTCATTACTAAAAACAAAAATGATTTCAGAAATAAAATGTTGCAGTCGCCAATTGATGGTAGTACTTCCTTTAGTGACTGCATTCACCACCAGCTGAGAATCTGACTCAAAGTTCACCCTTTCCAGCTTCATTTTCCTTGCCCACTGAACTATGTGGACTAACAGTGATTCTCCACCAGGATAATCTAAGGTACTACTATGTTAATATAAATTATTTGCTAATGTCCACAACAGTGCAAATTTGTCCACCTTCTCAAATTAGGGTAACCTAATACCCTAAACCCTATTGGTCCACGTATTTTTTACTTTCCACCCTGTTTTTTTTCTTTTTTCTTTTTTTTTTCTTTTCCTGTCTCGTTAAAGTTTTCTTTTCTTTTCTCTTTTATTTTTTTTTCTCTTTCTTCTTCCTTATCTCTTTCTTCTTCCTTATCTCTTTCTCTGCCATCTCTTCTTTCTTCTTCTTTTTCTCCGTCTAAAAACCCTAGCAACAACATGGTGTTGCAGGTATTTCATGATGGAAGTCATGCTATTAATCAAGTTGGAGAAGATTTAATAATGGAGGTAAATTTTTTTTTTTTTTAAATCGTTTCTTCCCTTGATTTTGAAAGTTGGGTTTTATTATTTTTGCTTTGTAATAACTAAGATTTTGTTTCACTAATTCAGCTAGACAATGACGTAATTGAAGATGAAAGTGATGTTGATGGTAATCTGTGCAAAGAATCCTCAGAAGCTAATTTGGGTTTTGAAAGTGATTTTTCCCTGGTAAATGGGTACAACA
>JAJJMA010122154.1:0-11749 GCA_023529015.1 Papaver nudicaule
TAAAAGTCAGGTTCGGAAGAAATTTTAGTGATAATATTTTGAGAAATGTTTGGTTCTTTGTATGTGATTGCTGATTGGTGTGGTGTGTAGGTTTCCATAGATAAAAGTGATTGCATCTTTGTTGTATAGTTTCTCATTTTCTCTGTCCAATTTTGTTTTCGTGAAATAATTTTTGAATTCGCAAGTTTTTCCTAACTTGCATTTTTCATGTTTAATTCGTAGGCTGCATCTAATAAAAGAAGAGCCATACAGAAGGCACAAGCTCTTAACCATAATGGTACATAGAGTTTTTCCAAAAAAGCATATGAAAGGGTAAATCTTTAATCATTTATTGACCGTACGTCTTTATCTAGTTCATCATGTATTACAATAACTGTGGTATACTCACAATTTGCTCTATTTCAAAAGGCGTGCCAAAATGTGCCTGCAACCCATATGTTCCTGAAATCCTGGTGATCTACAATGCTTGGCGAATCTTAGTAGGTACAAATTTTCTTAACTGAACATTGCTAGACTGGTATAATGTTATGAATGTTTTGAACATAGTTTGACTGAACATACGTTTATTTCTCTCAAGATTGCAAGCATCTTCTTTCTCGCATATTTGTTGCACAGCCAACTATGAGGATAAGCATAGAAGAAATCAAGAATCACTCATGGTTCGTGAAGAACCTGGCCGGAAATCTGACAGACTCAGCCCAAGCAGTTTATTATCAACGGGAACCCCCTGCAAGCCTTTCTGGCCAGAGTGTGGAGGACATAATGAAAATAGTTGAGGAGGCCAGAGTACATTGTCAAATGTGTTGGGATGAAGTTCTCCCATTGTCGTTATGCCAAGATATACTGAACTATTGCATTCATCTCTGAATCCCTACAACAAACATATATGATTACATTTTATCATGTTATTATGCTTATGTGTACACATTCATGTAAAACACGCATTAACCTAGATAATAACATATGTACACGAATCAATTCTTTGCGTGCTTCTTGCAGATCATCATTGAGAAAACGTCTGTATTGACTAGCATATAAGGAGACAGGCTTTTGTTGACTAGCGTCCTTATTGTAGCTTTTGGCAATTGGCAAGTTGCACATATGATATGTGCAAGGAGTCATGTGGTGAGTTGCAATAGAGCTCTCATTTATACTTATGATGCATCACACTAAGACCTTGCTGCTCAAGCATGACTTTGATCCCCTAATTTCTGTTTTTACAAGCCCAGTTTTTTTTTTTTTTGAATACATACCCAAGTAGCTAGAGTTTCGAACTCAGGTCACTGGTGTCATCACTCAGCGACTTTATCACTATACTACAGTGACATCTGCTAAGCCCAAACCCTCCCGTCCAATTTCTATTTCCGCCACCGGCCTAAGTTCCGGGGCGTTCTCCGAAAATTAGTCAAGGATGCTCCCTAAAATCGATCTCCAAATCTTTTTAATCAAAATCTCCAGTCTGTCCATGAGGCTACTCCCATTGCTAAGCTTAAACTTTTTGCGAACAATAATGTTTCATAATGTTGGTATCATTAACTCTCTTCTAATTTCTAAAAGAAAATTACATGACAGTATAGTTTTGGTTATAAGCCCAGCCCACACCATCTCAAAAGAGAAAGAGAACTAATTAGCTGCCCTTATCCAGTGGTCAAGGGTTCAGATATAAAACCAACAAAGACCTATATAAAGAAAGAGAAACTAGATCTTATCTATGAACCCTAACATCAAGAAGTGGGAACTGGGAAGCGCAAGCTCTAATTCCTAACCCTTTCTTTCATCAATCGAACATGGAAATGAAGAAGGAGAAGACTCGGAAGAACAACAAAAAAAAGATTAGGAAGAAGAAAAAGAGGAAATGGTGAACCGATCTTGGCAATTCGTTTGGTATGCGCAGGATCGGAAACGTTAACATGATTTTTGCAAGGGAAAATTGGGAATGTGACCCAAAATCGACCACTGAGTTGGAGATGTGCCTCAATTTTCAACAGTTCGGTAATCTGCCTAGGTAATTATATAGATTTTCCTGGAGAATCCACTAGATTTGATTGATAATTTCATCATAAAGGTGGATTATTGTATTTTACCCACATATAGGTTTCTATCTGTTAAATTAGATGTTATTTTTTAATTCAAATTGTGAAATTCATTTTTAGGCATGACATGTTTGAACATACCAGGTACTGTAGCTGTTGGAGCTGTCACAGGCATGTATCTCCAGACAGAGGGGTTACAAGGATGGGCATAAGTGATGCCTTTTCAAATGCATTAGATCCGGGTTTATCTGCAGGTTAGTTTTTAGCTACTTTGTGATGCTACTTGTGATTTTTACCAGAATCAATATCGCTGCAGGACGTAATATACTGCTTTATAATGCACAGTTTAATTCATTTTGTTTGACTGGTTGTTATGGTTCTTAATAGGCATGACCCTGCAGGAAAAAATAGACAACAAGAATGTGGTCTGGTGTGAAGAAAATTACTACCAGGACATATCTCTGGAAACCTGCAGGAAAAAATAGACAAGGTATACCTACTTTCCCATATGACTTCCTTGGCGATTCCAATGAATTCTTGCTTGTCTCAATTTGATTGGTAACCAGAAAGTAGACGAGTTGTGATTTCCGTTTAGACTGTGTATGCTATATTGGGTCAGGTGTATCTTTTATTCATCTGTTGACTATTGGTAATTCATTGATTATTCGACAGGTAAACATTGCTTGTCATAAGATCAAGAAAAATGCAATATGAAAGCTTTCTTGTAACTCAACCTCTATATCAGTAGTTTCAGTAGTTACATTGATTTTTTTTTTCCTCTTGGTTTTGCTCATATGATAAATCTTTACAGAAACTTTACAAAAACTTTATAGAAAGAATGTTGTTGAAACAATACAGATTCGTATACTAAGTGAATTCCCACAAGCATGTTAAGTCTTTTAGTATCAAAAACACCTGTGTGGAAGTTCACTAGTAAGGACTCCATGAGCCATTTGATTGCTAATGCACATTAGACATGTTTTTGGTTGTCTAATTGTGACTAATTCATATCTAGGAAGAAATATTGCAGAAGAATGAGTAGGGTAAGTTAATTTAGTGGGATATAGTTGTCTCTGTACTCTCCATGGGGTGGTTCTTGGTTTTGTTTCTTACAGCTGGGCCGTACATTGACAATATTTTAAAAGGCAGGTTCGGAAAATTTTAGTGATAGTATTTTGAGAAAAAAGTTTGTATACAGTAAGGTCTAACTTATGGCGTGTTTGGGTTTCTATAGATAAAAGTGATTCCATCTTTGTTGTAGTTATTAGCCAATTTGCTGGCTTTTGAGACTAGAGATCTCTAGTATTATTTGTTTTTCTCTTAGTTCAGTTCCAGCATGTACTTCATTTTTCATGCTAATATCCATTTGATGTCGGTATTTATCTGTTAGAGGCTTACCAGGGGAGTATATAATCTGTATTTGATATTGTATGCTCTCAAGCTGGTTAGATTATCGACATATGTTGTTTACTTCAGTACTTATGAAACCACTCCGTACTTTTTGACAGCTGCAATATGACAGGACATCTGTGATTGAACACTGGATCTGTGTGCCTTATGATTCATTTGTGATATACTCACTGAATGACAAATTTATTGTTTTAACTATTTCAGGATTCGTTTTCACTACATGAACATTATAAAAAGTATACCTTGTCTATAGCCTGAGGAATATTTAGAAACAAGAATGCTTATTGGAGAGACATCTTTATCAACCCCCTGATACAAATGAAAAACGTCTTGAAGATAATTTCTACACGTTATCAGACAGGGAGTTGAAGGATCTTCTGATTTTCTGGGCTACGGAAGAGCATCAGGTAAATTCAGCACTCTTCTGGGCTGATCCATGTAAGACAAAACAGTTTTAGCCATTTATGACCATTGGATCTATGGATTGGTAGCAGCCCCGGAAGGTCTGGTACCCCATTTCTGTCAGCTCTTTCTAGCTAGGATGTTGGTGCTCTTCTGAGTATCTGTATAAAAGTTAGTATAATTTTACAGTTTGGGACTACTGTGTGCTCTTTAATTACCATCATTTTCATGAAATACATTGTCAAGTTCATCTATGTTATAATACTGAACACTATTGCCACAACAAACATATATGGCCACATTTTTATCATGTTATATATTATGCTAATGTACACATTCATGTAATTTTGAAACACGCATTAAGGCCGGTTCCAATGGAACCTAGTAAATGTGCCCCTTTGCAATCGTAGGTGGACTAGCAAAACCAAAATGGGGCAGTGGATATCGATGGAAATTCCATCGACAGATGGAAAAAGCATCGTCGATGGAAATTCCATCGACATCGATACAATTTCCATCGACGTCGATGGAATTTCCATCTACCAACGGTAATAATTTGAATTTTACCATTTTACTATAAAATGAGGTAAACTTGAATCCAGAAATTCACACCAAAGTTTTCACTCTCTCTTTAGCTCTTTCTAGCCTCTTCTGCTTTCTTTAGTCTTTCTACTCTCTTTTAAAAATGGGAGAAACATCCAAATTGGGTAATTGGTCCAGAGTTGTGGCTGAAGCCGCCGAACAAAGATACTGCGAGGGATACAAAAAAATAGAGGAATCCAAAAAACAGAGGAGAATTCAAGTTTTAGAAATTAACGAGGTCAAGGTTCCAGCTAGAAAGCAAAGAAAGGTTCAAGCAAAAGGCAAGGAAAATCTCAAACCTCAAAATATGAAAGTGCAACCGAAAGGTAACTTGAGAATTATTAAAACTGGAAAAAATCTAGGACAAACATACAAAGAACGTATCGAATGGAAGTTGCTGCAGTTGAAAAAATTCAATAAGAGGGTTCAAAGATAGTGAGAGAGCAACAAACTGAAGTTCCTGAAGATATAAACCAATGTTTGAAGATGGGCAGAGATTTTTCGCCAAGTCTATTTTTATGTATTAGATTCCTATGGAACCTAGAAAACAAGCCCCTTTATTTAGTTAGTAAAAATATATTATGTAAAATATCTAAGAAATATGATGCTGTAAAAATTCTAAGAAATGCGATGAATGTTGGAATCCTTTCTATATAAACATAATTTTAAAAAAAAAACAATCAAATCAATCAATATGGGTTCGCAGTTTATAGAATCTGATGATGATGTTGCTCTTATCAGTGATTTCGTCTCTGTTCCTGTACCAGGCGCACAAGAGTTAAGGCATGAAAGTTTTGGCCGGCATACGAGTTTTAGCACAAGAGTCAGAATTGCAAGGATCATGAATGATTGTCGTATACTTGGAAATTATGTGCGTCAAGTTGCCGAAGAACAATGGGGATGGGAGGAAGAACAAGTCGAAGCTTTGGCATCTGCCCTCTATGCTGAAGAGCAACCAAGGGTGTTTGCATTATGGCGTTGCTACCGCGTGTTAAGACAAAGTCTACCTGAATTTTTCTAGAACAAACATCACAACCAAATCATAACCAAATCGACTTTAATTGTGCGATAGTAATGTAATTGGGTTATTTCAAATAAACGATGTACTCCTCTATTCTATCCATGTAACTGTTGAAAATCCTTGCACTGAAGTCGTTGAACGCGCCCATGAACAAATCCTCATGCACATGCAAAAACATAATAAGTAATGGTACGGGAGAAAACACATGCAATCCTTGTTGTTTTACACATGCAATCCTTGTTGTTTTCTCCCCTACCTTTACCTTACTATGTTTTGGCATCAATGCGATTCCCAAAAAACAATCCTTGCACTGAAGTCGTTGAACCGGCCGAACAAATCCTGCACAAGCAAAATCATCACATGACAATGGTAGACGATAAATTTGCAATGCTTGCTGTTTTATCGTATACCATTGTCACGTTGATGGTTTTACATCGGTGCAATGCATAATAAAACAAGCCTTATTATGTTTTGGTCTAACACAGTCATTTATCTTGGTAGAGGTCAGCCGCCCGTAGTAGTGGTAGTGCGACCTTTACCAAAGATAAAGGACTGCGTTAGGCCAGAACATAAGGCACTATGTTTGACGAACTCTTCTCATCAACCCACACAACGATTAACAAGAAAAATTTCCAGGACACGGTAATGTCGTTCGTACTTGAATTTCTTTCCTTTAGATCGTTGCCATTCCTTCAAAGTCCTGGCGTGATTTTCATCATCAGTATCTCCCGGAAAATGATGTGCTTTGATCCATCTCCCCAAGTGCATAAATTCATGGACTCTTAGGTGTATTTTTCTCCAACGCGACCACAACGTAGACAGATCACGCACGACTTTGGAAGTACGTCTATCTAATTTGAATTCTGCAGTGACAGTAGTCCACAACTCTGGTTCATTTACTTTAACCCGATTACGTTTCATATCGTCCTTGGACGGATAGAAAATCATATAGTTTGTACAAAGACATAAATCTTCATTCCAAGTAAACTTAGGACGAGGTTTAGGTGCATCTGGTAATGAATCTAGAGGATTTGCTGGTTTTTCGGTGCAGTTGTTTTTTTTTATGACGAAAGAAGAAGAAGAAATTGTGGAAGATTTGCATCGCTTTGGGTTACCATAGTGTCTAGGAGGAGTGGTATACCATCTCTTAAATGGAGGAGGAGTGAATAAAGGAGGAGGTTTCGATGAAGGTTCAGTGTAGTAGTAGTTATGGACTAATTTTGCCGTTCTGCTTCGAAATTTAGGTGATTCCGGAGGAGTACCGAGTAAAATAAAGTTTGGAGGAGAAGATGGTGGAGTTGAATAGGATGTTAGAGTGGCTTGGGAAGATGATGGATTTGACATTACGAAAAAAATTGATTTATCAGATGAAATCGAGACCAAACTAGAGAAATATCGAACTGAATTGTGAGTGAATGAAGTGAAGACCAAGTTTGAGTTTATATAGGATTGGGGTGTGAAATATAGGCCGTTGGATGACCCTAATCATATCGATGGAAATTCCATCGTCGATAGAAATTCTATCGACCTCGACACTTTTTGTATCTGTCGATGGAAATTCCATCGACGATACTAATTCCATCTGACGCTGCAAAGTTGCAAATTTGCAACTTTGCAACGTCAAAACAGGTGTTTGCTAGGTCCATAGTGGGCGAAAACACCCTTAATTTGGGTTTTTGGTGTCCCATAGGAAGGGGCCTAATCTAGATAATAACAAACGTACCCAAATCAATTCTTTGTGAGCTTTTTCCAGTTCATCATTGAGAAAACTTCTGTATTGACTAGCATAAGGAGACAGAGTTTTGTCGACTAGCGTTCTTATGGTAGCTTTTGGCAGGTGCACATCTGATATATGCAAGGAGTCATGTGGGTGAGTTGCAGTAGAGCTCTCATTTATACTTATGATGCATCACAATGAGACCTTGCTGCTCAAGCATGACTTTGATCCCCTGATTTCTGTTTTTACGAGCCCAGTAATTTGTTTTTATTTTTTTATTTTTTATGAATCCGAAAGGTTATATAAGATGGACCGAAGCCCACTACCTACAAGTCCAGGTAGCTAGAGTTTCGAACTCAGGTCACTGGTGTCATCACTCAGTGACTTTACAACTGTACTACAGTGACATCTGCCAAGCCCAGTTATCTTCTAAGCCCCTCTCCGTCCAATTTCTAGTTCCGCCACTGGCCTAAGTTCCAGGCGTTCTCTGAAATTTAGTCTAGGATGCACCCCAAAATCCATCACCAAATCTGTTCAATCAAAATCTCCAGTCTGTCCATGAGGCTACTCCCATTGCTAATTACCAAGAAACCTTGGTACTGCCATTGCTAGCAGTAATGTGGTATCAGTAACTATGGTTTTGGTTATAAGCCCAGCCCACACCATCTCAAAAGAGAAAGAGAATTGATTAGCTGCCCCTTGTCGAGTGGGTAAGGGTGCAGATATAAAACCAACAAGACCTATATAACGAAAGAGAAACTAGATCCATTCCATGAACCCTAACATCCAGAAGTGGGAAGCGCAAGCCCTAACCTTTTTCTTTCATCAATCAAACAAGGAAATGAAGAAGACTCGGAAGAACAACAAAAACAAGATTAGGAAGAAGAAAAAGAGGAAATGGTGTACCGATCTTGACAATCGTTCAGTATGCGCGGGATCGGAAATGTTAACATGATTTTGTTTATTTTGGAAGTAATTCAGGTAATTATATAGATTTTCCTGGAGATTCCACTAGATTTGATTGATAATTTCATTATAAGTATGCTTTCTTATACAATCTGGTGGATAATTGTATTTTACCCACATATAGGTTTCGATCTGTTAACTTAGATGTTATTTTTGAAGTCAAATTGTGAAATTCATTTTCAGGCATGACATGTTTGAAAATACCAGGTGTTGTAGTTGTTGGAGCCATCATCCGATCTATGTCCAGACGGGAGCGGTTACAATGATGGTCATAAGTGATGCTTTTTCGAATGTACCAGATCTGGGTTTATGAGCAGGTTAGTTTTATTATTTTGTGATTTGTCACCAGAATTATTATCATCACATAGTATACTGCTTTGCAATATACAATTTAGCTCATTTTGTTTGTCTGATAGTTATGGTTCCTAAACCTTCATGATCTCGATGAGGCAATTGCTGGACTACGAGACCTGGCATATGTGCTCTGGTGGGGAGAAAATACCACTGGAGAAATTGACGAGGTATATCTACGTTCCCATATGACTTTCCTGTCGATTCCGTTGAATTGTTGGTTGTCTCACTTTGATTGGTAACCTGCAAGTGGACGAGTTGTGATTTCGGTTTAGACTGTATATGCTATATTGGGTCATGTAAATGTTCATCTTTTATTTATGTGTCACTACTATCGGGTACTTCATTGATTATTTGACAGGTAAACTTTGCTTGTCATAAGATCAAGAAAAATGCAATATAATTGCTTTCTTGTAACTCAATCTCTATATCAGTAGTTACATTGATTTCTTTTTCTCTTGGTTTTGCTCATATGAGAACGTATTTGTGCAACATCTGATTACATTGGCGTGTGTCTGCACAAATCTTTATAGAAAATATAAAGAATGCTATTGAAATAATACAGATTCGTATACAAAGTGAACTCCCACAAGCATGTTAAGTCTTTTAGTATGAAAAACACCTGTGTGGAAGTTCACTAGTAAGGACTCCACGAGCCATTTGATTGCTAATGCACATTAGACATGTTTTTGGCAGTCTTATTGTGACTAATGCATTTCTAGCGAGAAATATTGCAGAAGGATGAGCAGGGGAAGTTTATTTAGTGGGATATAGTTGTCTCTGTACTCTCCTTGGGGTAGTTGTTGGTTTTGTTTCTTACAGTTGGGATATGACAATATTTTAAAAGGCAGGTTCGGAAGGAAATTTTAGTGATAATATTTTGAGAAATATTTGATACTTCGTATGTGATTGTCGATTGGTGTGGCATGTTTGGGTTTCTATAGATAAAAGTGATTGCATCTTTGTTGTATCATTTCTCATTTTCTATATCTGTTTCTTGAATTAATGTATTTCTATAGATAAAAGTGATTCCATCTTTGTTGTAGTTATTAGCCAATTTGCTGGCTTGAGACTTGAGATCTCTAGTATTATTTGTTTTTCTCTTAGTTCAGTTCCAGCACGTGCTTAATTTTTCATTCTAGTATCCATTTGATGTTGATATTTATCTGTTGGAGCTTACCGGGGGAGTATATATTCTGTATCTGATATATGTATGCTCTCAAGCTTGTTCGATCATTGACACACGGTTGTTTGCTTGAGTACTTATGAAACCACTCCGTACTTTTTGACAGCTGCAAGTACAGGACATCTGTGATTGAACACTGGATGACATGATTACTCATTGCTTGTTCTGTGTGCCTTATGATTCATTTGTGTGACTTACTCGCTGAATGACTAGTTTATTGTTTTATCTATTTCAGGATTCGTTCGCACTACATGAACGTTATCAAAAGAATACCTTGTTTATTGCCTGTGGAATATTTAGAAACACGAATGCTTACTGGAGAGACATCACTATCAACCCCTTGATACAAATGAAAAAGGTCCTGAAGATAAACCCTACACATTATCTGACAGAGAGTGGAAGGATCTTCTGATTTTCTGGGCTACTGAAGAGCATCAGGTAAATTCAGCGCTCTACTATATTCACCGAGTAATTTTCTTTTTTCTAATTAATTCTGATTTGTATATTGGTAGGCAATTATTAGTAGTAGACAACTTGGCAACTTGGCATGCAAATTTTGGTCTTTCTAGTCACTTTTCATGGTATTGGATTTGACTGTTTATGGTTGAAATATTTCTCATAATTGTCTTCGTGAAACAATACAAAACCTTGTCAAGTATGGGTCATATGCTCGCTACGAGACATTGGATAGTGCTACACCATGTTTTACTGCTGCAAAATACTTAGCTTTCTTTCTTTCACATTAACTTGCATATATAGTACTGCCTACTCACTGTAACTGCTAACATGCCATGTAACATAATTAGAGTTTAATCTGATTAATCCTTTTCTCTTTCTATATGCAGACTTATGAAACAAATCAGAATGATTTGAGCTGTCCAAACCCGAAAAATTAGTATCTTATACACCTAAGAAAAGAGAAGAAGAATGCTCAAGAACGAAAAATAACTTGGTATAACTTAAATTTCCTAGAACAGTGTATGGCACAGCACCTTGAAGATTCCAATGCATAATTTCTATTGTTTTACTCATTTGTAATGTTACTGATTGTGTAAAACCTTTTTTTTCTTCTGTATTTTTGTGTTTCTTAATCAGCCTTGTAGTTGCGTTAATTTGTTAAAATTTCAGTAATTTAACATGACTCTGTATTAGTGTTGGTACCTGTTACGTTTTGATAAAAACAAAATTTTTGGTTGCTTTGTAAGACTAGCATTATGAATTCCAAGCCGGATCTTGCTGGGGTTCTGCTCACTTTGATGCACAAGGAAAACGGGAGCCCTCGTTCCAGTCATTGCTGCATCGACATGGGAACCACAGCCCAAATGCTTGGCTTGTAATCATTGCTGATTCTAGGAGCACTGAATGAAAGTACTGAAGGAATCACATTCCTCCCCAGTCCCCATTAAAGGAGACAAATCCATCTTCTGCCAAGGGACAACCTACCTGGAATCATTGTGCATTTTTTTTCTAATATTTCCAAAGATTATTTTTCTTAATCGGAATCAACCGTAGGTCCAAATATTGTGCATTGGTTGTGAATGAGCTTTTTATGATTTTTCTTTTACTTGTTTCCGTTTCCCAAAGAGAGGAAAAGATATTAAGAATGCGCTAAAGAAGAGATTTGAAACCCAATTCATGGTTGATACTCAAGCTAAATCAACTTGTTGTCTAAACAATGGGAGGTGTAAGAAGGGTGTAATTAAAGGGAGGTGTAAGAAAGGTGTAATTAAAGGGTATAGTTGCTGAACACTTTAGGAAAGGGAAGGTTGATGCTAATTATATTTGGTCGAAAAAAATTCATGAGGAATTTTGCCAGGAAGGGAGATACCGGGGAGAGCAAAAAAATCCATGATTTATATGGGGGATACCAAATGTTTTGGGGCTGATCCATGTAAGACAAAACAGTTTTAGCCATTTATGACCATCGGATCTATGGATTGGTACCAGCCCCGAAAGGTCTGGTACCCCATTTCTGTCAGCTCTTTCTAGCTAGGATGTCGTTGGCTCTTCCGAGTGTTCGTATCAAAGTTAGTATAATTTTACAGTTTGGGACTACTGTCTGCTCTTTACCATTGTCAAAA
>JAJJMA010122200.1:0-12175 GCA_023529015.1 Papaver nudicaule
AATAACAAAACATTATCTCCTCGTGGACGAACTTGTTCTTACCATTATATTATATTATCATATATTGTGAAGGTTTAGAGCTTAATTATATTTGTGCGGTTTCGACACGCATCAGTATGAACGCGTACAAGAACGCGTACATACGAGTTCAAGGTTTCTCCTGAACTCCAATAGACAGCTCTGTGAACGCGTACACATAAGCCATGGAAAACTCTCAACTTTCATATCATTGAGTTTTCGGTTCTGGAATGATTAGTTCACGGACTTGTCATTACTTAGCCCATGAAATTCAACTACTTAATCCACGTGATGTTCAAACATGTTTTGGACCAGAAGTCGCTAACCTTCAATCAAGGTTGAGTCTTCTTTAACTATTGGCCTAGTCCAAAGTTAGAAGAAGATTGAGAATGGGTATTCAAGCTATGGACTTTCCTAGTTCCGGAACTTGCTTGAGCCTTACTCAAGGTTGCTTAACTTTTAAGCAAAGCCTCCCTTGGTGATCACTATAAATAGATGACCTTATGTAAGATACAATTCCAATCCTCTTTACATCTGTGTATCCTTGCATAAAGGTTGGTCGTTATCTCGAAGTCCTTTTGGACTACGACTATTGAAAGACTTCACTTGAGGATCGTGAAGCACAAGTCGGAAGTTAAATTCATGATCTTGTATCTTGGGTCAATTGAATTCTTTCAATCTTATCACGACCAAGATTTGATAGATACTTCGTAAGGTATATCTTGAATCGTAAACCCTAAAAGTTCCGTAACGCAAATTCACGAACTAGGTTTCATATTAAGTTCGTCAAGCGTTAGGAGGTAAAATTGTTTAGGCTAGATCACTAAGCCCTATTCAGTAAATCAGATTTCCATTAACCTTGACTTTAAGTCTAAAGGAAATCACAATCGTATTCTTGTTTAATTACTTGGATACTTTTAGGCGTCCTGCTAGAGGCAAGGTAGCGCTAGTCTTCACGAAGGGAAGTGGAGCAACTCCTAGGCCTGTAAAAGACGTCAGCTAGGGGAATCAAGTACGTAGGTTTATGCGGGAGCCAAGAGACGTAGGAGCACATTGGTAGTTGAATTACTTGTAGAGTTAATTCAGTCTCGATACATTATAGTCCGAAGTCTGAGAGTAGGCTAGCGTCTGTATTCGGTTAATACTGAGGGTGTTCACATCTGGACGAGGTCCCAGGGTTTTTCTGCTGGTTTGTAATTTCCTCGTTAACAAAATTCTGGTGTCTTGCATTACTTTTCCCTTCCGCATTATATTGTCTCTGATCTATATAATTGAAGTAATTGCAAGTTTGTTGATTCATAACCTTTGAGTGAATCCATCTCTATTGAGATCTACGAGAACTACGTTCTTGTTAGGGTTCGGTTCTCTGAACTATACTCAGGTTGTTGTTTGAATATTGATTTGTGAGATCGTTCAAATAACCATAATCAACTAGGTTCCCGAATTCAAAAGTTGGTGGTATATCTCGGTATCCCCTCCTTTTCAACCACCACCAACCACCACTACGACCTCCTCCAGCAACTGCCACCACCAACAACCACCACCACGACCCCCTCCAGCAACCACCATCACCACCTTCTGCCGCCACCACCAACCACCACCACTACAACCTCCTCATGCAACCACCACCATCTGCACTACAAACAACCACCACCACATGACTTTCTTTACACCACCATGATTGTATGCAACAGGAACCCTGTGCACACCAGATATTGGTGTCTAGTTGCAAACTGGACAACATTTAATGTGTCTAGTTTCCAACTATACACCATGATTGTCTGAACATGAACCCTGTGCACACAACAAATTTTGGTGTCTAGTTGCAAACTGGAGAACATTTTATGTGTCTAGTTGCCAACTTGACACCATGATTGTATGAACAGGAACCCTTTGCACGCCAGATTTTGGTGTCTAGTTGCAAACTGAACAACATTTTATGTGTCTAGTTGCCAACTACTACCACTACTACCACCACCACCACCACCACCACCGCTTTCGTTTTCAGCAGAGAGCAAAATAGTTTAGCTCTGGACGGAAAATCTAGATCTAAAACGATGAGTCGATAACTAAAGTAATAGAAGAGGATATTTATGGTATTATGAAAATATGTTTTTCAAATGGACTTCATTTTTACCCCTCATAAGGTTAATTGTGAAGGCCCAATAAAATCAGGGGCTTTTATTCAATTTCCTTAAAAGAAAAGGTACTAGGCCATAACTCGTTTTCAAGAGGTTCCACAGTTCATCGACGAATCCCAATAATAAACAGCTAGTATTATTTTTATTTTTTTGATACAAAAACAGCTAGTATTAAGTATGCAGTGTTTATCACGACTCGCGACTATCTTTCTTTGTTAACTTATTAGTGTACTTCAACCTCAACCTAACATTCACATAGTTTTCGAACCGGCCATGAAGCAAAAGAAAATTCAAACAGATAGGGAGTGGGATTGGAAGAAAATAAAAATCAGACCCATTTTGAACGTCGAAAATGTTTTATGGTCGAGCTTCATTTGTTTTTTCCAAGACATCTTCTCTCCGGGACTGACCCAGGATTCCTTTTGATATGACTGGAATGACAAGGCGGGGGTAATTTTTTTTAAGAAGAAATCACAATTGTAGTGACAGCTATATATCGGCACTGAGTTATATCTCTCCGTGGACCAGAGGTGGAAAACTTTAATTTTCAATCAATTGACACTTTTTTTTTTTTTTTTTTTTTGAATTTGAAAGTTATATTAAAGGTTGGACCGAAGCATACTACCTATAAACCAGGTAGCAAGGCAAAGAAATAAAGAAAAATCTCCCCCATTCCGATGCAGACGAGTTTCAAACTCAGGTCGCTGATATTATCATCAAACGACTTTACCAATGTACTACAATGACATCTGCATTTGACACATAGTATTATAAGGTTTGATCAATTAGGTTTTCAATCTACTAAGGCTAGTTCCAATGGAGCCATTCAAACAACCTCCTTTGCAATTCCACGTGGCCTGGCAAAACAAAAATTGGGCAGTGGATATCGACAGAAAAAGTGTCGGTCGATGGAAAACTGTCGACCCCAACAAAATTTCCAGCATCGACAGAAAAAGCATATGTCGACAGAAAATTCTGTCGATGCCAAGACTAATTCTCTCGATACCGATCCTATTTGTACCGGATAAAGTGTTGCAAACCCGATAAACTTAAGGACCCAAATCTAAAATGCATCAAGATTTACATTCAGAAACTAAAGATGCTACCATGTTAAAATTAAACTTGCTCTTTATTTGCGTATAACAATTTTGGAATGTAAAATTGTGGTTTAAGTTTTGTATGATCATAATTAAAGAAAAAAAAAGTTTAACTAGGAAAGAAGAAGAATGATACTCAAGTTAAATCCTATTTAATTTTGGTAGGTGGTAAATAGGAGAAAATAAAATTGAAAAGTGATTAGTTTTATGAATTCTGAGATGGGGTGGGAAATAGTGAGAGTGTGGGTGGTAAATAGGGTAGACCATTGAAAAAGTACTCTCATTTTGAAATATGTCAAAAAAAAAATATCCTCGAGATTTTAAAATTTGCTAAAGTGTCTTCCCGTTACATTTTCCATCTAAATTAATCAAAACTCGTTTGACAAGTCAAAACGGGTTGTCAAATTATAAGATACCCCCGAACCCTCATCACCACCATCGGAGGTGGTGGTCCTGGGGGTGGGGGTTCAAGGTTTAGGAGGGGGAGGAGGAGGCGGGGGGGGGTTGAAGTGGTGGTTAAGGGTTTAGGTGGTGGTGATAGGGGGTTCAAGTGGCGGTTCAGGGTTTTCACCTGCAGGGGCAGTTAGCAGTGAGGATGTTGTTTCCACCTCGAGGAATCACCAGCCTCGAGTAACTCTTGACTTAAAGGAACCTACTTTGGCAACCTAATGCGTTGCGATTCTTGGGACCTCTGCAACAGTACAGTGGAGGAGAGCATAAGCACTTTCGCGTATCCACGTTATTTGAGCATTCCTTTTTGCCTCAAAATCTCGTGCTGAAGAGCGTTGAGGTTCGAGTCCTCTTCAAGGCATAATATTGAGAATGCTCATTGAATGAGTATGAAGTTTCATATTTGACTCTTTGAGCAGAGCGATAGAGACTCCATTTAACCCAGATACGTCATGGTACGAGGTTATTTGGACTACAAGATCAAACCAGATTTTGGAGCAAGATTTGATAAATAAAGGTCAACAAATTGGTATTCATTAATCAACCTATTTTTTCTTCCTTTTGAGCTTATTTCTATAATTCTTTTAGTTTCTTTGATAGGTGCAATTACTATGGCTCGTCAGTAATAAATACCAAGAAAAATAATTCTTTGGTTCTGTCTTAGCCTACCCATTTTCCTTTAATTACACGGTCAGATTTTTCAGTTTTTCCCTGGAGAGCCCGTAAATACTTCTGGTACGAAGAAAGGCTGTGATAAGAAACGCTCAATTTTTCGTGCTCTTGCTACGGTTAAACGATCCTCTTCTGATAATTCGTCTAACCCAAGGATAGCTATAATATCCTGAAGTTCTTTGTAACATTGTGAAGTTTGCTTAACTCTTTGCGCAATTTCATAATGTTCTTCTCCAACGATGCGAGGTTGGAGAATAGTTGATGGCTCGCCCCCCCCCGGAAGGAGGCCTTCTTCGCCTTCCACCTAAGATGCGCAGGAAAAGCCTCTCACTTACCGGATTCTATTGTGGAAGAATCGCCCACAATGTTTTCGGAGGAATTGGCCATGATGTACGTATCTGATCCATGCATAATATCATGAAAAACGGATAAAAATTTTTGACTGCTACTTAGTATCGGCAATAGGTCTGAATGAGTATCGAAAAGGGTGTAATTTAGATATTTGCACCCTGCCGAAGTAAGGAACCATGGCATATATGTTTGTAACAGATTCCATTTTGAGAGATTTGAAAAAGCACTATCTCGTTGAAGGGTTCTATACATCTGCCATTTCTCAACGCATTTCTTTAGACAAAGACTCTGTCAACTTCGACCAACATTCCAGGCCACAAACATTTTTCTGAGCTTCCTTCCAGCGGCAAATTATTAACCAGCGAACCGCGCCCCTTTCAACTTCAATTTAGATGGTGATGGTGGTGTTAGGGGTTAGGTGGTGGTTGTAGGGGTACAAGTGGTGGTTGAATCTGAAGGGTGAATTTGACATTTTGCAAGTGCCATCTCACAGTTAACTCACACTAACGGATGAAACCCGTTACATTAAATAAAACGGTCAACATAAGGACACTTTAGAAGAAAAAAAAATTAAAAACCGAGATAATTTTCTTAGCAAAATAGGGATACTTTATCGGATTTCCTAATTTTAAATGCACTGCGAAGGTAATACTAACCCGCCAATGAGCAAACTATCGTCCTAATAATGGAAGGAAAAAGTGCTAGTAGCCATGTACAAGGAGTCTGGAAGCGTATAAAGGGGTCCTAAATGACTAGACCAGACTCTGTAAACATTCAAAACCTGTTACTATCGTCGATCCAGACTGCATTGATACACACATCACTGGAAATCTCGAATCTTATCTAGCCAAGATTCTTCATCGAATATGCATACTCTATAAATGGGCGCCATCGTTTCTCAATGTTACAACTTACAAATAATTTCTTCGATCTACTTGTAAGTAAAGTAACCATGGCAACCACAACCCTTTTCTCTCTTCTCTTCATTCTTTTTCTCTCTGTTTCAACTTCTGTTAAGGGAAGTGGTTTTAGCGTTAATCTAATTCATCGTGATTCTCCTCAATCTCCATTCTACAACCCCTTGGACACCTTATCTGATCGAATGCAAAAGGCTGTTCACCGTTCAATCAATCGTGCAAACCACTTTAAGAAACTGTCATCATCATCCTTTTCTGCTAACCTCGATGATGATACAATTATTACAAGTTTGAGTGCAGTTGATCTTACATTCGTAATGAATATTTCTCTAGGAACTCCTCCTCGTAATGTATTTGCCATTGCGGATACCGGTAGTGATCTGACATGGGTTCAATGTAAACCTTGTGAAGATTGCTACAAACAAGTTTCACCACTCTTTGATCCCAAAACATCTTCGACTTACAAAGATGTTTCTTGTGGAAATAAACTTTGTCAGTATGCTCTCCGTTATGGAGACGGTCGTACCAGTATTGGAAACCTTGCACTTGAAACTATAACATTTGCTTCATCAGGTGGTCGATCAATTCAACTTCCGAATATTGCCTTTGGTTGTGGTCATAATACGGGTGGAGCCCCCTTTAACGAAAAAGTGTCTGGTTTAGTTGGTCTTGGTGGCGGTGGACTTTCTTTGATTTCGCAGTTGGGTTCAAAAATAGATTCGAAATTCTCTTACTGCTTGGTTCCTTCTCATGATGTTTCGAGTAAGTTCACTTTTGGCAGCAATGCTGAAATGACAGGAAAAGATGTTCTATCAACTCCATTAATATCAAATCCATCGCGAAAAACATTCTATTATCTAACACTTGAAGGTATTAGTGTTAATGAGAACAGGGTTCCGTTCAGAAGCAGCAGTTCATCCTTGACAAACGAAGACAATCACATTATTATCGATTCCGGAACGACTTTGACACTTCTCCCAGAAGAAATGTTTTCAAAACTTGTATTGGAATTCAAGAAAGCGATTGATGTTGAACCCATTATTGGTCCTAAAGGATTCAATTTATGTTACCCGTTCGATGGAAACATGAAATTTCCCGATGTTACTGTTCATTTTGCCGGTGCGGATATTAAACTTGATGCGGGGAATTACTTTGTTCCTGTTGGCAGCCGTGCTGTTTGCTTAACTTTCGCTCCATCTGGTAATGGTCCTTCCATTTACGGGAGCTTAGCTCAGATCAATTTCCTTATTGAATATGCTCGGGAGGAGAAGAAGCTTTCTTTCAAGCCAACTGATTGCACCAAGCAGGGTTAATTAAGGAATTTCGTTATCCAATTATAACTAAGTTCCCTAGGTTATTATTTTGTTGCTAAAATAAGTCTCCTCTAGAGATATAATAATGCTCTTTTAATACCAACTGAGGTTATAGTCCAGCTGGTTATGGAGCAGACTCGGTGTGAGCTTTGTAAGTTGCTTTTTTTTTGAAAGACTGGCCTGTTTTATTTAGATAAAGTCGATATTACAAGTAGCATAAGTAACTGATTTTCCAAAACATACAAGCAAGATCTATACTTAATATATAAAGGAGACCAAATTTTGCTGACGTGTCGCAATCACATTCAGTTTCAAGTTTTCTCAAAAATTAGGCTATCGTTTCAAGAGACGCGAAAAACCTGATTAATACGTAGAAAACCCTCAAGAGGTCCAACAAGTACAGACGGCTTTGTTTCATGACCAAATCGTGAAAGGATGCGTGTTTTGTCCAATTACTCATAACTTTTCAGATAGTTGTGACGTTCCAGGAAAAGAAGATAAATAGTAACACTAATTTTTCTCAACATAGATCTCATGTTCAACAGTTTCCGTTTGATCAAATCTAAAAGAATCCCCAAATAAGAAGGAAACTAAATTAGGAGAAGAAAATATTATTGAAAAGGACTATATAGTGGAGTACTCATCAACACATTTGCATAGATTGATAGTATTTCAAAGTCACAAAGTCACATAATTGTTCATCTGTTTGCATGTCAAACGCTGACAGTAATATTACCAGAAGCCACAAGGGAACCAAAACTCATCGGGTTTAATTTTATATAAACCCTTTGATCACATTCAATGGCTTCAATCTTCCTCCCAGTTAAGGATGTCGCAATTTTGGTTTAAATCATGAAAATACAGTAAGATTTACCTTTCTGTTTATTTTTGATTGATATTGTTGAATCAGTTATGTGTCGATATGTTATCTTGCTTTGTTGATATAGGTTGCTTTGTTGATATAGGTTTTCGAAACTGGATGCCATAAAAGGTTTGATGTTGGTGAAATTTTCGTCTGAGTTGTTCTTAAGGTTTCTGTGAAGATGTCGCGAAGAAGATGCATGTACTAATAGAATTTAGGTAACAACACTAGTAAGATTTTCAGAATATATGCCTATTTGCATAATTATTACAAAAAGGTTAATCACATTCCAAAAACAGGCTACTTAACTCGACCAACTAACAAAAGGTCATATATTGCTTCTTATTTACTAGACTGCCATCATTTGGGTGGACAAAATGTACACTCCTTGGATTGTCCAGCCATTGTGACTAGCCAACATCACCTAGCCAACCTAACCATCGCGCCTTAAGCCTAACCATCTAACCATTTCACCTCTTTTATCATCGCTCAATCTCTCTTCTTGGTCCGTTCCTTCAGCGGCGATTCTACGATTCTAGGGTTCTTGCTCCCCTTTCAATCTAGGTTTAATATCTCTCTAGCTCCACCACCATAAACCATAACCTAACTCGTTTTCCTTTTACTCATTTCTATGTTAACTAATGCTTGATTTAGGGATCATATTGAACTCGGATTTGGGTTCATTTCTAGGTCAAAAACCCTCATTTTGGATTACCAATCTATCCAGGTAAAGTAGTATGGTATAATTGGGGTTTTTGTTTTTGTAATTCAACTTCTGGCTGTTATTTCTATGATAATAATAATTGGGGTTTTTGTTTTTGTATGCTGAAAAATGGATCTGATACATTCTTGTGCAGTTTCAGTTTTAGTGAAAAATGGGTTTGTTGATTTTGTAAGTTTCTACTTTCTACAAGTTGATGCATAGTATGTTCTGCTTTGTTGGTAGAGTGAACAGTTTATGGACTACTAAGGGGACAATTTGGTTAATTTCTAGGTCAAAAAACCTCATTTTGGGTTACTAATTTATCCAGCTAAATAGTATGGTTTTTGGTTGCAATTCAGCTTCTGGCTGTTATCTCTATGATAATAATTGGGGTTTTTGTTTTTGTATGCTGAAAAATGGGTTTGTTGATTTTGTTAGTTTCTAGTTTCTAAAAGTTGATGCATAGTATGTTCTGCATTGTTGGTAGAGTGAACAGGTAATGTTTATGGACTACTAAGGGGACAATGGGGTTTTAATGGAGTGATGATATGTTGCAGTGAAATGTGGTTATAGTACTTTGCATTTATTTGTAATTTTGAGTTTGCCAGGGTTTCTTGCTAGGAATAAATGCATAGGTGGAAATGCAGGTAATTAGGTATACTACATTCAGAATAAATGCAAGGGTATAAATGCATGGGTTTTTATGGGATTTCTCTGGGTGTAACAGTTTTTCTTGATAGGAATAAATGCGTAGGTATACTACAATCAGTTTCCAATTACTTAATGTTCTCCTGTTATTTCATCATTTTTTTGTGAAGCGAATTACGCAAGGTGGAATGGGAATGGGAATAAGGAGAAAGATAGGTGGGGAGGTTGATCAAAATTCAGCAGGGTGAGATTCTCTATTTACATCTTCTTACAGACATTATACATCGTTTTTTTCCCTTGTTAATACTTTAGGAATTTGATTCTCAATTTATATAATCTCCCTGTATTAAATGCACAAGGCAGTTCCCTGTATATAATTTACCAGATGTGCCAAAGTACAAACGCATTACTGAAGACGATATTAGTATTTACCTGAAACAACCTTGTTAGGAAGTCATACACATGTATATTCATGAATTCAGTAGCTATAACAGAATATAAAGTTTTCCAAACTCTCATGGCATAAGTGCACTGAACAAATGTGTTCCATGCTATCTATTCCGGAGTCACGTCAATGACAGTGAGAAGAGGTATTAGGGAGAATTCGAGATACTCTGTCACTGGTATTAGAACACATGTTGATTCATTTTCCTACTAAAAACAGGGAAATGTTAAAACATCGGTTAACGTTCTGTTTTTGGTGGTACTTGATGTTTCAACAAATACCCGTAACACTCTATTTTGCAATAAAAATTACAGTCTGCGTATAACAGCCCTGATATATATGTAAGCATGAGATTTCAGCTTCACAAAGTGATAAAATCTACTACTAAAGTTTATTCTACTGGTAGCAATATGTATTCTGATGTGACGTGACTGAGATTTGCTCTTCTTCTTTATCAGAAGCGAATCTAACAAGAAGCAAAAGAAGGGAAAAGAAAAGCAAGATGGGGAGGTTAAGGAATTACAACCAGGGTGAGGTTCTCCATTCACGTCTTTCTGGTCTAGTCAGGGAAAATGATAATTTGTTTCCGTGCAGTGTTGGTGTGCAAAACTATGCAGGGAAAATGATCTTAGCAACTTGGTATTAGGATTGGCAGTCATTTTCATATTAGGATTCTGCAGTCATACAACTGTAATCATATCCTATTAGATGATATTTATCGCTAGTCTTTAACTGAAGAAAACAAAGAGATGAACATCATCTAATAGTTTCAGCCCCATTTGTAGTTTGACCCCCATCTGTATCAGAATTATAACATTTCATTCTTAAAGTGAACTGTATGAATTGACTTCACCACTTAAAGTGCACTGTGTGAAGGACCTTCACCACTTGATGTGAACTTTTAACATGGTGTTTACCACTTAAAAGTGCAATGTAGATGGACTTCACCAAATGAGGTGAACTGTCTACATGGTGTTCACCACTGAAAGTGCACTGTGTGAAAGGACAGAGAACCGTTAGAGTGATGCCCTGACACTAGGAGAGAGAACCGTTACATATAGTAATCTCATGGTTCTCTCTCTTAGGGTTAGGGCATCACTTCATTTTTCAATGGAGAATCAGAATGAGAGTAACCATGTTTATCTCTGTAACTCTGCTTTTGCTACGAGGAAAAGACCTGTTGCCTAGAGTTGGCTGGTTCAAGCAGTTAGAAGAAAGATTTAATGTTGGAGTGTAGAAGAAGAGCCAAAACTTCCTTCCTATCCACTAAAACTTTCTTCGGACTGCTGGATTCTGTCTCTTAGTGTTTTTTTTTTTGTGTGTGTCTTTCAGGAGTTATATATTCCCTGAAGCTTTCCGTGAAGGATGCGGACACATAAGCAACTACTCCAGCTTTCTGCAAATGCGGGAGATAAGTGGTAAGTTGTCAGAAGCTGAGACAGCCTTATTCCGATCAACTGTGTTCAGCCATCTACTGGACATTCCAAAAGATCAGAACTGGTGCTCGCCAATTTTTAATTTCCTATTTAGTAGGCTTATTAAGGCGGAACCAGAAAAAACAAAAGACGGAGAAATTTGGTTTAGAATTTTCGATCAGGAAATATGCTTTGGAAAGCGGGAGTTTGCCGCAATATCAGGCCTTAGCATTAGGAGACCAGGGGAAGCGTTTGTCCCACCTAATCAGAGATCCATACTCATGGACAAGCATTTCACCAAAGAGGACGAATTGATAACCGGGATGAGAGTGAAGAAATTCCTTCTTGGCGATACTGTCACAAAAGAGGTCGTGGAGGAAGGGGAAGTCACAAAAGATCCTGTGAAAGTGAATGCAGAGGACAGGGCAAAGGCTGCGCTACTGTGGGTTGTGCAGTGCTTTGTATATGGAAACTTGCCAAACGTTGGTATAGAGCTGGAAACATGGCATTTGGTGGACAACCTTGTAGAGTTCAACAAGATCCCTTGGGGTGAGCGAGCGTATGAAATATTTGTTGAGAAAACTGTCAAAGCCTATGCGAATTTTGCCGAAAAGCATCCAACGCTAAAGCCTAATGTCAAACCTCACGGAATGGCGCATGTTTTGGTGGTAAGAGTTTTTGTAAAAGTTACAACTCTAACTAATGTTCGAAGAATATGTTGTTGTGATGTTTTGTGTTTGTGTTGTAGGTTTGGGCCCTTCAAGTATTCCCGGATCTGCTTCTGAAGTATGGTGTTAGGGGAGAATGCGATGTTTGGAAGGCACATATGATTACTGTGAGATGCAAAGGAAAAGGGTTCCACCAGAAAGTAAAATATGTATTGGAACCGGTACGAGTAAATCCCAGGTTTGCGCATGTTTTCATTCGTACGGTTAAAAAAGAAAATTTCAGTGGCATCGACACCAATTTGACATTATCAGGATAAGGGTATCTGATATATCTTGTGGAGTTGTTGCACTGTGGCAAACACGTCCAATCTTATACTATTAAATCGGTATTGGAACCCGTACGAGTTTGTCCCTCTTTACTAGGTTCTGCCTCTGATTAAGTTCCCTTCATGTAGGTGAACATGGGTCCTAGAGT
>JAJJMA010122204.1:0-12672 GCA_023529015.1 Papaver nudicaule
ATGGTGTGTATATTAGTTGATGTACTGTTTTTGATTATGGTGGTGGTGGTGGTTTCAAGGTTGCGGTGGTTCTGCTGTGGGTGGTATTAGGAGAAAACAATGGGTTTTTGGTTTTTTTGTTTTGGTTGATGGTGGTGGAAGGATTAAAGGGTTTGATGATGGTGACGATGGGTTTTTTTTCTTCTTAAAATCTGATGTAGTAGTTTTGATTGAGTTTTTTTTTCTCTTCTGTAGGAGTCGGAGATTGAGAGCTCTGTTTGTCATGGAAATGTCAGATTCAGGCAGCCGGCGTTCAGATTCAGGCAGCCGGCGTTCAGATTCAGGCATCCGACGTTCAGTTTCTGGCAGACGACGTTCAGATTCAGGCAGCCGACATTCAGGTTCCGGGTCCTGGGGTTTCGGTTCCGGGTCCTGGGGTTTCGGTTCCGGGTCCTGGGGTTTCTGGTTCCGAGTCCTGGGGTTTCTGGTTCTAGTTCTGAGGTTTCAGGGTTCAGGTCAGGGTTAGTTCAGGGTTCGTTCAGGGTTCAGGGTTTGTTTGAGGTTCAGGGTTAGGTCAGGGTTCAGGGTTCCATTAAGTGTGGTTGAGTTAACAAGAAGGGTAAGTTAGGCAGAAAAATCACTGTTTTTTGGTTTTTGGTTATGTCGGATGGGATTGTGATGATTTTGTAAAGCCTAATTTAAAGTATGACTATTTTGTAAACGTTAATATTAAAGTATGACCATTTATTAATTGTCCCCATTTTAATTGTATGTGTTGTACTAGTGGTATCTCACTAATTATTATTAATTTGAATATATTTAATTATTTATACTTTTAGCCTAATTCTATTGTGTTCTCTTAGGGATTCATGTATGTAATCTTGAGACTAATCCATTAGGATTAAACAAACTTATTAAGTACTTGTTTCTAGAATCTCAAAGTATAAACTATCATTAATAGAGTGAAGTAACAATAATTGGGAGATTGTATGTGGCACGAATTTTTTTAGTATGAGACCCCATATGCATACTCAAAGTATGAGACCCCTTGCATATAGGTGACAACTCATCACCAACAATAAATTCAACAGCAGCCTATTGGCATTCAAAGTATGAGACCCCTTGCATATAGGTGACAACTCCATATTCATTCTCCTTCCCGGTGCTGCTATTTGACACTTAATTGGGATGTGTGGAACTCGTTCCTGTGTGATATGGATCATGGCTGAATGTGATGTACCAGTACTTTAGCGACATGTGTCTTTGAGTGCTAAAGAGAGTGCTAAAAAAGAGTGTTGAATAGCATTTTCGTCTCCTTAAACTATTTGCAGAAGAAAAAAAAGACAATACAACCTATTAGCATTTATGGTTGAAAGTGTAGTTTTAATAATAATTGGTCCTTCTAGCTACTTGCTAGTGAATAGGAGTGATGATAATAAAGACAAGAAAAGATTAAGATTTCTTAAGAATTAAAAAGAGTCACACTACCTTCAAAAAAAAAAAAAAAAAAAATCACACGTGGGATATGAAGAGAGAATCGTAAGCAATCAAAGCTGGATAGCTTATCCATGGCGGCAGAAAGGAATATTTGTTGAACACGCGTCAACTATTCAAGCTATAAATGGTCCAAGGTAGAGGAGCTTAATGAAGCTCCACGTGCCGTTTTGGAATAGTACCAATAAATTAGGTTTCCTATACTGAAGCACTGAAAGCCGCAACCGTTGAAATAACCTCACGTCATCAGGGCATACTCAAAGGAATCCGGGCAGATTTCGAAAATTTTTCAAAACTCGATCACCCGGGTGTAATTAGGCTATCCCTTATCTCAGTGTCTAAAATACCCCCACACATATTAAGCTACCGATTAACTCAAAACAAGTTACCGATTAAGCTAACCTAATTACTAATTTAGCTACTTAGCCACCGATTACTTTAGTTCTTTTCAAAAAAAAAATTCATTTGAGAGGGAGTTAGAAGAAGAAGAAGAAAAAGAAGAAGAAGTTTTTTTTTTAGAAGTTGAGATGGTTGTTTTGAGTGAGATTGAGCGGGGTGAATCTTCTTCTCTTGAAGATGATCATGCTACGAATTCCTCTTACGTTAAAGAAGCCATGGATTGTTGGAACTCTACCATTCTAGAGAAAAGTCATGAACAAGAGTGTTTGGAAGAAAATCAAGAATCAAAGAAGGGAAAGGAAGTGAACTCGACTCCAAATGATCAGGTAGCTCTCTAATTTGAAACCCATTAGCTTGTAATGGTTGATTGACGTATGAAAAATCAAAGTTTGCATGCTTTGAATGTTGCAGTTAGAATATTCGGTAGATCCAGGCCATTAATGGAGCCACCAAATATCCCAACCACCATCCGTACATGCACAATAAAGTAACCATTCGGTCGCTCGAAATCACTTCTAAGCTACCGAATGTACACTCGGTAGACTACTAAGCTACCGAATGTATACTCGGTGGCTCAAATGGTTACCGATTCATATTGGTTTTTTTTACAGAATATTGGCCAAACCTCATCTATATTCGGTGGCTTAATTAGCTACCGAGTGATTCTTTCCAGTACTACTCGGCAGCTTGTCTTTTTCATCGAGCTACCGATTGTTGTTAGTTTTCCAATTTAGTTGACTAATGTTTTCAATCTTCTTTGTAGGTTGTACCCTTTGGGAACCTTCCCGAGGATGATGTTGTTGAATATGATTCATATTTGCGACCCGATACCTCCTCACACTATCTAACTGACTTGATATGCCTCCTACACTTGTATTTATCTACGATTTTATCCCGTTTGGTTTGGTTTTCTAATTGATGTGACTTTCTTGTCTAGACATGGAAAGAGAGGGATGATGCAAAGGCTTGGCTTGAGGTGCGTGCAAAAGAGATCATGTGCGTAGTGGTTACCGGTCGACAATCAAGGTGGAATAAGTTTGAAATGATTTGTGAGTGCGGTAGGAAGGGTGAGAGTCATGAACGAAAGGGTTATAAGCCTATAAAGAAGACCGACAGGATCTACGATACTCATTCAAAGAAGACCGATTGTCCGTTCAAGCTTCTTTATAATCTAGGCAAAGATGAATTGTGGAGAATGAAAGTAATGAATGGTTATCACAACCATGATCCTCCGGAAAGTCTTGTTGGGCACGTTGCTTATGCTAAGTTGACTCCACCTCAAATGGATATTGTAAGGACGATGATGGGCACAAGTACCGGGAATCAAATCCTCACTATGATAAGGGAGCAAGACCCCAACAACTTGTCTACTTTGAATACAGTTAAAGCCGCGCAAGCCATGTTTAGAAAGATTGATTGGGATGGTCGATTGATTATGTCTCAATCGGCTTGGTTATGCGAGCAACACAACTACACAATGAGAAGACAAACCATTAACGGGGAAGTGAAACGTATTTTTTTGGCTCATCCGGATATGATTAAACTTGCAAGATGCTTCCACCAATTTTTGTTGATTGACTGCACTTACAAGACCAATAAATACAACATGCCGTTGATCAATATTTCTTGCCACACATCGGACAAACAAAGTTTCACCGTGGCTTGGGGTTTGATGGATAGGGAGATCGAACCAAGTTATGTTTGGATGTTGAACAAGGTGAAGAGTCTTTACAATCCGGGTGAAATTCCAAACATTTTCGTTACGGACAACGAACAAGCCTTGATGAATGCCATCCAAGAAGTATTTCCTGGTTCCCACAATATTCTTTGCACTTGGCACATCCAGTGTAACATCAGAGCGCGTTGCAGAAAGCATATTCAACCGAAAAGGCGTCCAAAAGGTGCGGACATTGAATTAGAGGAACGGGAACGTCTTAGTAAACTCACCGATGCACAACGAGAGGAAGAGGACAAAAAGTTTGAGGACGCGTTTAAGGATGGTCACCGATTATTTTTGCTATTTCAAAAAGGATGGGATAAGATTGTTTGGTCTATGACCGAGGCGGAGTATGAGCTGAACCTGGAGGCTTTGATATTCGAGTGGAGTCAGAACCCAAAATACAAGTTGGCAGTAGAGTATTGCCAAAAACAGTGGTTGCCACTAAATGAGATGTTTGTCCGTGCATGGACATATGATTATAAAAACTATAAGAACGAGGCAACAAGTGTGGCGGAGGGTCAACATGGGAGACTGAAAAGGATTCTTCAAGGAGGTCAAAATGGGGTTGTGTCGCTCCAACATGGTATTCACGAGTTCACCAAGCGTGATTTGACTAGAATAAAGGCAAAAATGGAGTGGAGTAGGCAAAGATATTTTAGAAAATACAAAGGTCATCCACTTCTTCGTGGTTTAACTTCTAGAGTGTTGCAATGGGCCATAAAGCACATGATGAGAGACTTTAAGTGGTATATGGAGCACGGTGTGCCGGATGATAATTGCAATTGTAAGACGATGTCGGGGATCGGACTACCTTGTCCGCATAAGCTTGGTAAGTACGTACACAGAATTGATATGAGAGACATTGATCCGTTTTGGAAGCAACTATCTTTCACTCCAAATCCCTCAAAGAACCCCCAAGTTGCTTTTATGGAAACGCCGTTGTGTCGTCAGATCGCTACAATGTACGACGAGAACGATTTTTCTCAAAAGCAGAACCTCCACGACGACTTGGAGGTGGCAATGCACCCCTTCTTAAATTTAGATGAAGAACCAATGAAGCAAAAGCCACCAGGAAGACCGCCAACCCTTAAACCAAGAAAACTAGAAAGACTGGAGTTGAAGGATATGAAGATTTCGACCACAAAGCAGCAGAATTCTTCTGAGTGTGATCCTTCTCTTCATGAGCACACTGAAGCTGAATTTGCACCGGATCCGGTTCCAAAAAAAAGGGGACGACCCATTATTGACAAGGGAGAATGTTCAAGGCAAGTGAAACCAAAGTCGTCGACAAGGGAGAGTGTTGGTGATGTGTTGGTAACAACTACGGTATGCAAGGCATGCAGTTCCCCAAGCGTAGGTGTTGACCTTGTCAAGATGCTCCAGCAACTGTAAATGGTTGACATCGACCCTACTACCTGTCTTGTTGGGGAAGATGACACACCCAATGAGATAGAGCAAGTACGCCGTAGCCGTATGCCTGCAAGTTTCTCTAGATATCTCCAACCCCTCTTGTTCCCGCGCTGCAGTTCCGCTAAACTGATCCCTTAGTGATTTAAGGTCGAGCTGTCTATTCCTGTATGAGGCACACTTTTTCCACTCCTCTTTAAACTTAGCCGGACTCCAACCAAAGCATTCTAAAACGAGACGGTCGAGCTCTTTCCATTCAACACAAGGCTTGTAGCCGTCTGCAACCGCCTTGCCCTCAGGCGAGAGTTTAGTGATAACGTGTGCATCTTCTGGAGTGATTGCCATTTCTCCACATGGCATATGGAGAGTGTCGGTCTCGCCATAAAAACGCTCGACGAGGGCTGATATGAAGACCCTATCATGGTCTATCATGGAGTTTTCAACAGCCGGCAACAACCCCGAGGCCTCCACATGCGCAAGAGCTCCGGAACAAAGATCTTCTTTGGGCCAGAACTTCATTTTCCCCGCCGAAGATACAGGTTTCAGAATTCGAATTGCTTCCACATGATCCTAGGATAACAACATAAACATGACTATAGGTATGCAACAATAGGTAACCAAATAACTAAAAAAAAACAAAATGGTTGAACCTCTTACCTCGGCACAATAGATTGATTGCGCCCAAGAGCATTTGTAACCAAAAAGCAATTCACCACCATCGTTAGGGGTTCCAGGAGGTTTTTCGTCATCGTGACCTGCGATCATTTTGAATTTCAAGTGCTCCTTACCTTTCTCCTTACTTTTCTTATTAACATTATCTTCTTCTTGATCAACAGGTTCTTCTTCTTCTTGTTCAATCTGAGTTGTAAGTGCAGGAGCAGCTCTAGCTTGTTTTCTACTAGCTCCACCTCTACCTGCACCACCTCCACTAGAAACACCTCTAACAGAGTTACCTTCAGCACCTGAAGTCCCTGTAGTTGGAACACCCTGATCTTGACTCCATCTCTCTGCAGCAGCAGCCCTAGCAACCTTTTTAACAGCCTTAGCAGCAGCCTTAGCAGCAGCAGCCTCCTGTTCTCTTTCTTTGCGGTGTTTAGCGGTCAATTTCTGACCCCCTTTAGTTCGTGCTGGTAGACTTCCCGGAGATTGGATATTTTGATTGTATTGTTCAGGCCTGTCGAATCGTCGCTTTGTTCTAATTTCCTTGGCCCTAATGTATACCAAAGTACAAAACAAAGAAAAGAAAAACTAGCATATCCGGTTCTAAAACAACAAAGTACAAGTGTCTAGCAACACTCGGTAGTTCATGTAACTACCGAGTAGTGTAAAATGGAAGGCACAAAGCACTTACTCGGCAACCAAAAAAAAAAACCGAGTAAGGAGAATTGACACTCGGTAGCTTGGTATAGCTGTCGAGTACTCATACTCGGTAGCTCGATAAATAAATGAGTTACCGAGTGCTGTTAAACCCTTCGGCAGGACAAAAATACTCGGCAACCAAAAGAACTACCGAGTAAGAAAAATTGTTACTCGGCAGGAGAAGTTGCTACCGATTATAGCTTAAAAATTTTACAGATATGACTTATCATACTCGGTAAGTCAAAAGAGCTGCCGAGGAGAGTATAATCCATAAGCACTCGGTAAGCAAAAGAGCCACCGACTCTGTAAATTTTCATACTCGGTAGCTCTATAAGCTACCGAGTTAGGATGTTCATACATAAACCCTAGTTTTTCAGGGCGAAAAATGAAAACCCTAATTGCTAAATTCATACATAAAGCTTGAGAATTACCTCACTGAAACCATTTGTGGTGGAATCACTTCGTTCAAAACAGTGTTCTCTCTATCATCTCCTTCGAACCAACCTTGAATTTCTTCGTCGGGGGTTGAATGTCCGTCGTCTTCTTCGCCTGCAAATTCTCGTCGAATTGAAGGGGTAGTCGAAGAAGAAGATGTTGGACTAGCAGGAGGAGTGGGTTCTTTCTCCTTTCCTTTATTCTTTTTCGGAGCCATTATATCTACGATGAATCGTTATCGAATCGACGCTTAACGACAAATAATCGACGATGAAATCAAATAATTAAGAAGCCACCGAATAGAATTGGGAATATGGGTTGAGAATGGTGGTTAAAGAGAAGATAGGGGCGGAATTGGGTGGTGATAGAGGATGAGAATGGTGGTTGTGGAAGAAAAGGGGAAGGGGAAGGGAAGAGGAGAAGGGGAGGAGAAGAATGAACCAGGTTCATTCGGTAGGTTTAGGTTTAAAGATTAAGGAAAGGGTAGTACAGACATTTTACGTATAAGGGAAAGGGTATAACTGGTTTTTCGCCCACCCATTTAGCCATCCCTTAACGCGTCAAGCTGGATGGGTGAATAAGGCAAATCTGCCCGGATTCCTTTGAATATGCCCTGATGACGTGAGGTGAAATAACCGTAGGAATTCTTCATTTTTCTTAGCAGGATAAGAAGTCGTTCAAAATCCGACTAATCATTCACAATTACTAGTATTTTTAAAGAAAGAAAATAACGAGTAAACAGAAGTCTAAATGTATCTCTACGGTTACATTTTCCATCCAAAACTCACTGCTCCAAAAATGAGTGACACGTCATTCATAATTATATAATATCAGACTAACATGCCCTCCACTTTTAACTCAAGACTAGTTAACCATAGTCACTCGGCTACTATCACAAATACTGGAAGTCTGGAATTCTCTCCCTGAATCTAAACCCACATCCGGGTGTGGTTAACCCCAACCTGAACCGTTTTAAAAATCATCTACACCGTCTGAGTTACCGACAAAACCTGCAAGAACAACAACAAACAAACTCATACAACACACTCAACAGCCACCCATAAATAATTCTAATCAGTATATTCAAAAGAATCATAATAGCACATTCAATCAATCAAAACCCATAATCATTACTTACAGAAAAAAAAATTAAGCTTACAGGAAAATATTAAGCTATAAATTGAAAATAAAATAGAAAGTCAAAATTGAAACAAACCCACAACCGCAATTGATCGATTTAACACATCCTTCGTTTTCATCTCATTGCAAACCCAACCTATATATTTCATCTCCAACTGTGAAACCCTGAAAACCCTAAAATCTTTGATATCTTTACCAAAAGCCTTGATTCATAACCCCTGTGCTTTCCTTCAACCAATATCTAGCATCAATCAACAATCTTACAGCCTACTATGATATTCAGAAGAAAAGAGAAAGCAGAAGAAAAGAGAAGAAAGGAGGAAGTAGCGGCAGAAAAAAACGCAAATGGGTTTCAGTCTTTTATATTTACCCTAAGGGCTATTTGGTCTGCGCCCCAAAAAAAAAAAAAAAAAAAAAATCTCACCGTTGGATCTACTTAGAGATTCAACCACGCGTCCCTTGGAAATCTGACCACCATGCATCATCAATCTTAGCCGTGCATTAATCCTCGATTTCCTGTAATGATGGATGGCCAGTTAACTCAAGGCATAAGTATTAAACGCTCAGGGATAATGTGGTAATATCAACTGAATATTTAACTTAAGAGAAAATTATTCTAATAACCCTAAGAGCAAGCACTATGGTTCTCTATTTGGGGAGACTTTGCTATTGAATGGCGAAATGCAACCACTATGGTGCAAAATTTCGCCATTCAATGGCAAAATTGGTCGACTTTGCTATTGCCTGCTACGGGTTCGTAGCAGGCAATAGCAAAGCCGAAGCGAGGCGGAAATCCAATTCCCGCATGGCGGAAATCCAATTCCCGCATGGCGGAAATCCAATTTCCGCCAAAAACTTTTTACGGAAATCCGATTTCCGCCCAGAAGTCATGCGGGAATTGGATTTCCGTCCCATAAATATTACCGTTTGACCTTTTTTTCCTTACACCCCCTCTACACCTCAACATCCAACCATCCATCTTTCTATTTTTTCATGACCGTCAGATCCCCAACGACTCTTTTTTTCAAAATTCAAAAAAAATAGCCGTTGGGATCTCTTCTATATAAGAAAATTCACTCTCTTTGACAAATCCACCCCAATCAATCTTGTTTCCATTGATTCTTTCTTTCTCCCTTCAAATTTTCAATTTTTTTTCATCACAAAATCGATATGGCGACTAATTATACCGAGTTAGAAGATCGTGTTATTACTAATTCTTTCATCCGTGTATCAATGGAAAATGCTGAGGGGCTACTAGGAGAGACGCCGTTTTGGAGTCGTGTTTTTAGTTTGTTTGTGGAAGCCACAAATAATCCAAGAGGTAGAAATCAAAATGGAATTAGCAATCGATGGGCATTAATTAGGAGAGACATGTTGGATTTTGTAAGAATTATGAATGCTATTCGCCGGAGGCATAGAAATGCATCACGCCGACAATTGGTCGTACGAGCTCGGTCACAATTTTATGACATCAACCATCGACCATTCAACTTTGAGGATTGTTATGAAAGAATGATTGCAATCGCTGGACATGATTATGGAATATAAGTCTTCTTTAGAGCAATGTTATGAAAATTAGAGCAATGTTAGTAGATTAGTTGTTGTTTATTTTCATATTTGCAATGTAGTTGTTGTTTCAATTAAGGAAAACTTATTTCATTGTAGTTGTTGTTTCCATTAATGAAAAATTTAGTTAGTTGGGTAAAAGTAGTTCTTACACTCTCTTTACACCTCATAACGGCTAGTTTTTGCAAATCCCCAAAATTCAAAATTCAAAAAAACTATCCGTTGGGTACTCATCTTTATAAATAGACTCTTTCACAAACATTCATTTTCATAGATAACTCTTCTTTTCAAACTTTCTTCCTAAACCTTCTTCCCAAACCTTTATCTCAATCAATCTACAATGTCAAGCTCATCGTCAAATGAATCCAGGAGGCCAACTCGATCACCACAAGAGATACTATCTTTACTACGCAAACCAAATGAATCAATCTCAACACCTCCTCCAGCATCTCCTCCTCGTAGACGTTATCGAAACATGACTGATAAGTTTGTTCATCAGTACTACTATACGTGTTCTCCATCTCAAAAACCATTATCTCCTCCTCCATCAACACGAATCAAACCAAGCTTCGCTCCATTTACGTTGGAAGAAGATCTACGTCTTTGTAAAGACGTGATCCACTATTATGGATTACAAAAAAGTCGTGGGGATGTCAAGTGGAGCTCCCTGTTTAAGTATATCGAAGATGACTTCAAGTTTCAAAACCAATATGTGCGCGATGCAAGAGGCCTCTCAGAACGATGGTGGAAAATACGTCAAAACGTTCATGATTTTATGCACTTGGGGAGATTGGCCCGAGATTTTCTTGGGAAAGATGTTACGGAGGATGAAGTTTATGCCAGGACTTTGAAGGTATGGAAACAAAGTAAAGGAAAGAAATTCGAGTACGAAGCACATTACCATGAGCTAAAGGATTTTCTCAAAACCTTCGAAGTATTATGAACACATTACCATTGCACTTAGTTATTCAAGTAATTAGATGTCAATGTAATTCCTTTAAGGAATACTCATTCGTAATTTTCCTCCTAAAAAGTGTAACGAACACCTTCGAATGAGCGGATGTTTAAATCTACGTTATTAATTAATGAAAATTTCCTTTCTAATATAAAAATTTATATAACTAACAGTAATTCAAATCCAGATAAAAATTAAAACATAATTCAATTGGAAAGGAAGTTACAACATAGTACTAATCAAGGGGTTCAACTACCTCATCATCTGCTCCATAACCATCATCTGCTCCAAAACCACCCCCTGCTGCTTCAACACCATTAGTTGCTTCAAAACCACCCCCTGTTGCTTCATCATCACCATCATCATCATCATCATCATCATTTGAATAAGCTTCAGAGAGCACAAAGTCTACACTCACATCATCTTCAGAAAAAATAGAGTCTACAGATGAGTAACAGTCTGAACTCGGAGTTGTATATTCCGAATCACTTCTACTAAGATCTGAGTCTAAGTCTATTCTTTCACCTCTTCCAGGCAGTGCAAAGATGTGAGCGGTAAGATCAGCTCTTAACATGTGGTAATATTCTTCATTTTGAAGACTCGAGTAGTGATTGGTGGGGCCTGTTGGTACCCGATTCACTTCTGGAACAACTGCAGCCCATTCAGCATCTCGACGTTCATGTTCAATGATCATGTTGTGTAAAATAAGGCAACATTTCATAATCAAATTCAAATCATGTTGCTTCCAATACTTGCATGGTTCACCAACAATCTTAAATTTACCCTGAAGACTTCCAAAAGCACGTTCAACATCCTTTCTTTTGGCCATTTGGTACCTATTAAACCTAACATATTCCGGAATGTCTAGTGTTACTGGGTAAGCTTGTACAATTGTCTTCAACCTCGGGTAGATACCATCAGCTAAGAAATAACCCATGTTGTATTGGTGTCCATTGATGACATAGTTAACCGGAGGAGAGTAACCACTAAGAAGCGAATCAAAAAGGGGAGAGTGGGCCAAAACATTCAAGTCATTGTTTGCGCCGGGCATTCCAAAAAAGCATGCCAAAACCATAAATCATATGAAGCCACCGCCTCTAATATCAAAGTACTAACCTTTTCTTTGCCTCTATGTATTCCTTGCCAAGCGACCGGACAATTCTTCCATTTCATATGCATACAGTCCACACTACCAAGCATTCCAGGAAATCCACGGGCGGCATTCTCTGCTAGCAACCTTCTAACATCTTCGGCAGTAGGTTCTCGCAGGTACCTAGGTCCAAATATGGTGCATATGTTGGCACAAAATCTCTTTACATAGTAATATGTTGTGGTTGCACCCATACGAGTGTAATCATCTAGACTATCAGCAGCAATACTTTTGCACAAAGATTTCATCACAGCAACCATCTTCATGTGAGGAGAATGTCCCGGAATACGAGATGCATCTAGACGTTGTGGCCATTCTTCATCCTCTTCACAAAGTTTGAAGAGAATTTTCTCGAACAAACCTCGACTCATACCTAAACGTTGTTTGAATTGTCTTGGAGTATAAGTCCCATTAGTTGTAAAGTAATCATACATCATTTGAGCATCAGCTCTCTTTCTATTACGCCATAGGTGTTGGCGTGATTGCACTTGGATAGGCACCGGTTGTCTAAGCCTATGTCTCCGGGCATCCAATTCTACCATGCGATGGAGTAAAATAATTTCTTCATCATCATCACTCGATGAAGCAAAATTGAGACCGTATTTCGCATTCAAACACCCACGAATCAAACTCATTGCACCTTTACAAGCATGAATTTTAAGTCAATTTATACATTCAACACCAAAACTACTTCAATACCACAAGCATTTAATCAAAAATACACCATAGAACAACAAAGAATCAATGGATTTTAACGATTCATTCTAAAATCAAAGGAATCATGATAATCAAATTAAAATTGGATTGTATAAACCTAGATAAGATTTACTAACCTTGTTGATGAAATTTCAAATTGAATGATGCAAAAGAATCGCCTTCGAAATGTTAGTAAACCCTTATAATATCACGGAAAAATTCTAACTGGTTAACTTCAAAATCGAAAGGGGGCGATTATCTATTTTCTTTGAGTGAAGAAGAGAGAGTGGAGAAGTTGAGAAATGAAGTTCAGGTCGCAGGGTTTCTGTATGAAAACCTCTTCTTTACGGAAATCGGATTTCCGCAGGTCAA
>JAJJMA010122237.1:0-19109 GCA_023529015.1 Papaver nudicaule
TGTGTTATAGTTGAGATCATATTATTGATTGGTTTGACACACCATCAGGAGCCTACCTATCCTGGCGCCGGAGTTGTTTTTTCTTCCTTCGTAGGCCAAGTCGTCATGGCTACGCCTTGGTAGGCAACTTTCCGGTGTTGAATGAGTATCAAACATTGTATGACCGTATTTGGAGGAAATTCGACCATATTGCTCGTAACGGGGAGAAGCGGCTACTTTCTGAGTCGATAGTCGGTACTCTATTGTCGAGGGTGACCGAGATGATGACCCAATCCATTGGCTCCGCGGATCCACTTGATGTCCAAGATTGGGAGGATTCTATAGCTGCAGCTGAGTCTAAGGATTTCAATGTGGCTTGGCTGCGTGACAGGTTTGAAAGGGCCAAGGCTCAGGGGTCTCAGGAGATTCTCCGGGAGAAGGAGAAGAAGGTGGCGGAATTGAAGGTTGAGTTGCAGAGGGAGGAAAGGGAGCTGGCGCGGCTAAGGCTATCTTGCAAAGGTGGACCTAGTGGGGTCTTGAGTGATATTCTCGACTAGTGGTTGTTGTTTTTTTTTTTAAGTACATGGCTTCTTGTCTTTCGAACGTTGAATAAGTTGTAGGTATTTTCTATTGATTGGATAGGATTGTGTCTTCTAAGAGATATTGAAATGAAATACTTTTCTTAATTAAATCTGCTAAAATGGAAATCCTATCTACTGCACGCCATGATACGCTGCTTTGGAGGAATGCAAATACAATAAACAGGAGGCTTAGTGTCGTCCTCCTTTAGGTTTTTGGTGAAACCTTGCTAAACCGAGTTCAATCCCACGACCAATGTGGCGTGAAGTGAATTATGGTTAGGCAGAAGCTCCTTCGCCTTCTTGCGAAACCTTTCCACATATGCAACTGCGCTCTCCCCCACCTCTTGTTTGAGGTTGAACAGTTCTACATATTCTTTGAAATCTGGGATAGTCTCTAAAACTTCCGGCGGTATGTCGTAGGGGATGAGTTCGCATTCTCCTCGGATCTTAACGTTGTACGGCTTGTCAAGTACAATTCCGGATTCCTGAAGGGCTTTGATGAAGATTCTTATAGTTGTGCCGACATTTACTGTGGGTTTTCCAGGGTTCTCCTCTCGAACGGCTCTCCTCGTGGTGAGTCCCCAGTAACTCGGTGAATGTGGGCTATCATATAAAAGAGGGGTGGACGAAGTACCTTCTTGGTCAAGGGGGTCCTCATTAACTCCTTTGGGTTCTGCAGGCGTGACTACTGCCTACGCGATGCTGCTCTTTTGTACAAACCGCTCCATGAACTCCAGAGGAAGTGTTTCCTGGTTGTTATAGATCCATGGGCGTCCCAGCACCATGTCGCTCTTGACGACTCCCTTAACAATGTGAAACTCCACTATGGTTGGGATTGTGGCGATTTCAACGGGAAGGTCGATCCACCCGTAAGTGCGTACTTCGACCCCGTCAGGACCTTTGATGATGGCAGGGGCATGGATAGCTCTGCTGCGAGGGATGTTAGCGGCTCTGAGAGTCTTGGCTGAGATGATGTTCACTGGAGATCCCGGGTCGATGAGTGTCTTCGAGAATTCAGCATGAGAGAGGCGGGCGGTTGTGAGGAGTCCCCATCCTTGTCCTTTTGTTGGCTTCCCCTGCTTGGACATTGTCTGTTCATTGACTTCCTTGAAGGGTAGGCGTTTTCCCGATACTACCATATTGAGTGTTGCGAACATGTCTTTCCGCTGTGGTTTGCGAGAGACAGAGAGTCTCGCATAATTGGTACATTATCTCCTCCACTCTCTTGTTCACCGGTTCCTCAGAGGATCTTGGTATACTCCTTCGTTTCCTAGGTGTAATTCCCCGGACTCCACCTTAGCTTGGAAAAATCGCTTAAGGGTAAAGCAGTCCCTGGTAGGGTGAGTAGTGACTCGGTGATAGCGACAGTACCTTGGGCTTGCTACTTCTTCGGCTGTAGGAGGTTGTCGTATCGGAGGGAGTTCGATTGCTCCGTCCTGGATCCAAGTGTCTAGCAATTCTAGTACCTCCTACATGGGAAATGGGTAGTCCGGTTTCTCTGGTCTGGCTTTTTACCTTCGCATCTCCGGTTGTTGCGGCCCTCCTTGGTTCATGTTCTTGTTCGGGGTCCCTGGAGCTGAATTAGTACGTTTTTGTTAATGGCGCCCATAGATGGAAAGTTGTTGTTGTATTGCTTGTTGATTAGCCTCCTATCGTCGCGAGTGACACGGGTCTCTTCGCTTCTAAGGGGTTTAGTCCTTTCTCCAAGAGGGCTCGGTATACGGGAATCATTCCGTTGATGCAGAGTTCCACCAACTGCTGTTCCGTGATGTTCGGGTCGTGGCAGTCAAGGGCTTGGATTCTGAATCTCTTGACGTAGTCGTTCGGGTGCTCGCTAGGTCTCTGGAACATTCTGCCGAGATCGGATAGCGTTATCTGCTCAGACACGAAAGATACTTGCGGTAGAACGCACTCACCATCTCGCCCCAGGTCCCAATACTGTTCGGAGCAAGATTATTGTACCCGGTATAGGCTCTTCCAGTGAGAGACTTCGAGAATTCTTTGAGTCTCAAGACATGGTTGTACTCGTGTTCCCCCAGGGACTCCAGAAATCGCGAGATGTGTTCACGTGCATTCCCAGTTCCGTCATACAAGGAGAACATGGGCGATATATATCCTTTGGGGAGGGCAATCCTCTGTACTTTGTGTGGGTACGGTGGCCGGTGTTGGTGGATAGGTAGTGCCATCTCTCTTTCTCGATTTCGTAGCAGCTTTTCCAAGTCGTCTGCCGTGACATAGCGGGATGGTTGTCCTCCTCTTTGGCGAGATTCTTCTGGGAGAGAAGGCACTTCGTCATCTCGAATGTGGATAACAGTCGAGCGGGCACCTGTAGTAGCGGCTTCTGGGGTCTCCTTGACTGGTGAACTTGACAGCTTCGAGGTTAGAGTTTTGAGACAATCCAGGATTCCTAGCTGAGTATCGAACATCTTGCCTTGACTTTCTGCGAGGACGTCTTGTCGTCTGGCTAACTCCTCCATGGTTAATGCTCCCGATACTCCTTTTCCCTTCTCGGCGGTAGCGTTGACCTTAGTTGTGGAGGAAGGGTTCTTGCCAGAGGTGTGGGTTGGAGCATTAGAAGTCACTGGGGTGATGGGGATAGCCGAGATGATAGGTGTTGAAGGGGGATTATCTTGGGTAACGGGTGGCATGGTGCCGGATGCAGGTGGGTTGGTAGGTGATGTGTTAGAGGCTACAGCACCGTCAGTTGAAGAGTTGGGGTTTTTGGTGTCTGATCCCGACCTAAGTTAAACCATCTTGAGAAAGTTTTCTGGAACCGAGAGAATGATCTCCCACTGTGGTCGCCAACTGTGTTTACCTGGAAAAACAATGCACCGTCTCTGGGTACTTTCGTAGTGTTCGAGATCAAAGTCGAACAAGACGAGCCTAAACCAAGTCAATGGCCGTTCACGTCTTGCTTCGGTCACAGAGAGGATAGAGGTTGATCTAGGGAGGGAAACAGCGAAGAAACTTGAGATCAGGTTGAGGATGGTTTTTGGGTGTAAGAGTTCAAGATCTCCGTCGTGAAAGTGACTGGAAATCTCCAAGGCTAGAAGTATGTTGGGTTTCTCAGGCGTGTTTACTTCTGAGGCTCTGGTTTATTCAGGTGTTCTGAATATATGGTTGTTTGTGGAAAGATGTTCTTCCTTGGAAGATACAGGAGGCCTCTATTTATAGTTTTGAACTCACCCTGATCTCTCGACAGAGAAGGTGGAAGTCGTGGAAGAGTGGGGGAGTGGAGGACATGAGTTGGTTTCTGTAACTGCCTGAGTTGTGTAGAACATGTCCACTCGCGCCATCTTCTCGTAACTGTCCACTATCTCCATCAGTTTCTTTCAACTGCCGTAGACCGCCAGACCAATACCCCTAAAGTTATACCCCCGCGCGTGTGATGTTTTGATGTTTCAAGTGATACGCAGATATTGCGTAGTTGAGTTGAGTTGAGTCTAAGTAGAGTCGTATGACTAATTGTCATGACCAACATGAGTGTGATGCCTCCAGGACACGAGTATAGGAGTGGCCTTGGCTGTTGGCCAAGGGCAGGAGTTCATAGCACCATTGGATTGTGGCGCCATAGCCCAAGGGGCTACGGCCTTGGCCTTTGGCAAAGGCCAACCTCCAAAGAGCTTTAGCGCTAACCACGTTATCATGGCGCCACGGCCTTGGCCTTTGGCCGAGGCTAGTTTCTCGTGAACTCATGGTGGCTCATGGTTCGTGGTGCCATGCTATATGGCGTTATGACTTTGGCATTTGGCCAAGGTCAACTTTGTTGCAGCTGGTGCGTGCTGGCTATGCCTTGATTATGGTGTGCGTGCTTACGCTACAACATACTTGAAGTCATGGCGTGTTTATCCATGGTATGTTAGACCATCCTGAGTTTGGGATAAGGTCTGCTTAAGCCTGTTTAGGCTGTTGTATGCTTCTCAGGGAGCTCTGGACAGGCCTAGAACTTCGATATTCCTGAGGTTTTCATTAAGACTCAAATGTTGAGTCGTATAAAGAGGAAATCCATGAGGATGCGTCTCTGTAACTCTTCACCATGTACCATATAATGATCTGGTTCTGATGCCGAGGAATTCGAGGCGATGTCGACATGAAGCAGATTAATGGTTTTAATGTGCTGGTGAGATTATCAGTACTGCACTATGATATTATCCTCTCCACCGGGGGTTATAAGAGAGAACTCATAGAGAGTTTATTCAACTCGTAGAATGGGTTGCATTCTGAGCTATAGAGATGTGCCTGAATAGGCTATTGCCTCTAGGTTAGGCCTGGTTAGAGAGTGTTTTTACAATCTTGTCCCTCTCTCATTTTTCACCATCTACACCCCTGTTCGAGGCGCCAGGAGAGAGGGACCTAGGATGAGACTTCCTAGGGGGGTATGTCTCTTAGAGGGCAGTGGATGAGTTTTCTGTTGACTACGAGGATGCGGACGTGATGGTAACGAATTCTTTGCCACCGCCGAGGTTGTTTTATTTCCATGTTAATGTTCAGCGAGGCTCTTATTCTTACATTTCTTTCTTGTAGATGAATCATCCAGGAGACAACGAACCCATGGGATCTTCGAACGTGGATGATGGGGATCAGGAGGTACTTGGGAGGACTGATAATCCTTCACCGCTTCGTGAGACGTCGGGTCCCGGCACGGTGAGTGGCTCGTGCCCCTTCATACTCCTGACTACTTCTTTCTTATCTGTGGGCCATCGATGGCTCCTAACTTCACGTGGTTACTAATTTCCCTCTTTTCCTCAGTTCATGGAGGGAATCGGCGGGTTTATGCGCGCGGAAATAATGATGACCAAGGAGGCTGGTGATCTCCGCGCGGTCCCTTCCGTCGTTGTGGATGTGCCCGTGGATGACAGTACAGGCGACGAGGTTGTAGATGACGGTGATACTGAGGAGATTGAGGAATCCGACTCTGAAGACACTATCGACGCCGAGATGAGGGCTAGAGAGGCTAGGATGAACACTCTTTACCCGAATCGAGGTATTGCGTTCTCCCTTTTGAGCAGAGTCAGAGCTAACTAGGTAGATGTGGGTGGATTCGTCATACCAAAAGTGTATCAAGACATGTATACACGTATCTGGAGAGAGTTCGGGCACATTGCCAGAGAGGATGCAAATCGTGCTTTGGCAGAAGGCTTCGTCGGGGTTCTGTTGGAGCGGATTGCTGAGATGCGCGCGTATTCTATACGTGGGGTTGAACAAGAGATGTTGCAGGATTGGGAGGATGCTATAGCTGTCCCCGAGTGTGAATCTTTTAACGTGGCTTGGCTCCGGGAGAGGTTCGAAAAGTGGAAGTGTGCCAAGGTTCAGGCTGATGCTGTTACAAAGGATGTTCTCGCCACAAAAGAAATGGAGGTTGTTGATTTGGAAGCTAAGTTCGAAGAAGGGAGAGGCGTGCTTTACAAGATGAGGAATGCCCGTGAGAAAGCTGGGGCTATCGTGTTATTTGGTCTTTTCTGAGTATTTTGGTTTCGTTTCTAGACTCGTAGTTTTAAGGAGAGTTTTTTTTTTCTTTTTTTTTTTAAATTTACTTGAAAGACAATAAGGGAATGGGTTTCATGTTTTGACTACACACGACAGATCTATATATATTTCTTTTTATATATAACTAAGAATTAATTATGGTATGCTTCAACCCATCTCTTCTTGATTGTTGTCGTATTCTTGTATTCGTTTTTGACTGAAACCAGCTTGTAATACCCATTCAGTGTAGACTATGCGACCATGTAGGGTCCCTTGGGTCGTTCTCCTCTTCGCCGGGCGATCTTCATCACCCATTCCCCTACTTTGAAGTCTCTATCGCTAGTTAATGGGGCTCTAGGGTGGTGGATGTGTAAGAGTGATCTCCGAGAGTGGTCGGTAGACTTTTCGTCGGCGCATCCGTCTCCCGTGTTCAATTTATTGAATAGGATGCTAAGGGTGTCGTGACCAGAGAAAAGGGTCATCCATTTTCTAAAATATTGAGAAAGGTGTGTGATCCAATCGTACCTTGTGATAAGAGCTACTCCACCCCTTTGCGGGAGTGTAATCCCTACTGCTTCGTCTTCGAAGTCTGTCGCGACTCCCATTTCTCCATGTAGGGATATCGTTGTTATTTGGAGGTCTTCTGGTTGAGTCGAGGTTTCTGGCGGGGTTGTAGTCCCGTTGAGTAAGCTTCGGTTGCTGTCGAACCAAGGATGGCCAAGAATCATGTCGTATTCCAAACTTTGTGCGACGACGTAGAGTTCGGCCTCCGTCTGTACTTTGTTAACTTTTATCTGCAGAGTTATTTGTCCATGGGTCACCACTGACCTTCCTTCTGGATCCTCCAACATTGTTGGTGAATGGGCGACATCGTGTAGCGAGATTTTTGCCGCCTCTAGTGTTGTCGCAGAGATGATATTGATTTTCGTTCCTGGTTCCAGCAACGTGTTGGAAAATTCGGTGTCACGCAGATGCGCAGTAGTGAGGATTCCCCATCCCTGTCTAGCTAACAGTCCCCAGTCATATTTCACCGAAGTTTCGCTTTGAGCTGACGGGCGTGGATCCCTCCTCTCCTCAAGTGGTAGTCGTCTCCCCGATACCACGTAGTTAAGCGATGTGAACATATCTCGGCGTTGAGGCTTTGAGAAGCATAGGATTTCGCACAATTGGTGCATTAGACTTTCCTCCCTTTGATTCACAGGCTCTTTGTGGTCAGTGAGAGTTTGGATGCGTGGAGGCCCTTGATGTAGTCCGTGAGAACACGCCTTAGCCTTGAGGATGAGATCTCCGAGCATACGTCTGAGATTGTAACACTGGATCGTGGCGTGGCTGACACTCCTATGGTAATGACAGTGCCGGGGGTGCTCCACCTCTTCGGCAGTAGGAATTCTCGACACTTCGGGTAATTCCACGAATTTGTCTCGGACCCAGGAGTCTAATAGCTCCCCTGCCTCTCTTGTTGAGATGTCGTTTAGCAAGTCGATCCCCTTCTGTTGCGATCCTTCTTCTGGCGTCATATCTCTCGCCATGGTCGTCGATGTTGAGTCTCGTACCTTGCGTTCAGCAAGACGCTCTCCTGCTTTCCTTTTCATGTTGTTGTCATCTAGGCCCCTAGACGCGGGAGTTTTATCGGCCTCGTGGAGTTTTCTATATCTCAGTAGTTGAGCTTTTTCCTTCAGGGTAGGTATTATGGTGGTTGATCGGGCTGCCGCTTCCTGAAGTTCAGAGAGAGTATGGAATTGGAGATCTACCAGAAGAGCTCGGTAGATAGCAGTCATGGTACTGGTGCAGACTTCCACTAGCTGTGGCACCATTATGTCAGGAGGAGCGCAGCAGCCAAGGGATTGTCCTCCGAATCTCTTCACATAATCGTCGGGGCACTCACCGGTCTTTTGTTGCATTTTGCTCATATCAGAGAGTGTTACCTTTCCAAAGAGGTATTCTTTGAAGAATGCGTTCGTCAATTCACTCCTGGTACTTGTGGCTTTTGGTGTGAGACGGGTGTACCATTGGTAAGCCTCCCCAACGAGAGACTTCGGGAACTCGTTAAGTCTCAAGGTGTGACTGTATCTGTATTCCTTCAGAGATTCTAGGAAGCGTGAGATGTGCTCGAGTGCACTGCCAGTTCCATCATACGCTGGGAAGGAGGGAGCGGAGATTCGGTGGTGGGAAGTCGTGGTCGACTCGTCTCTCGTTCGCGAGATGATTCTTTCCACCGCTGGGACAATAGGAGCATTTGGCAGCTTCTCTTCAAGGGACTGGAGATAGACTGTAATCTCCATCAGGGCAGCAGTGATGTTCACCTGTTGGCTGGCGAGGGTGTCTTGTCGCCGGGCTACTTCTTTTATACCTAGAGTCGCCAGCGGGTTCTTGCCTTCCCCGTCGTTGGTGTTGGTCGATGGTGGGTAAGTTCTACTGGAGCATGTCTTTCTTGTAGAGTTTGAGGTTGGGGTATTGAGGTGAGAATTAGGTGTTTCGGTATTAGATCCCATTCCTAGTTCAGACAGCTTAAGGGAAACCTTCTGAAATCAAGAGATTGATCTCCAACTGTGGTCGCCAACTGTTTTTGCCTGAAAAACAATGCACCCTCTCTAGGTACTTTCGTAGTGCTCGAGTTCAAAGTCGAACAAGACGAGCCTAAACCAAGTCAATGGCCGTTCAAGTCTTGCTTCGGTCACAGAGAGGATAGAGGTTGATCTAGGGAGGGAAACAACGAAGAAACTTGAGATCAGGTTGAGGATGTGTGTTTTGGGTGTAAGAGTTCAAGATCTCCGTCGTAAGGTTGACTGGAAATCTCCAAGGATAGAAGCGTGTTGTATTGCTCAGGTGTTTTATCTCTGAGAATGTTTCTGAAAATGCTCTAGAAAGGTGTTCTGCCTTGGAAGATAGAGGAAGCCTCTATTAATTTATAGTGTTGAACTCACCCTGATCTCTCGACAGAGAAGGTGGAAGTCGTGGAAGAGTGGAGGAGTGAAGGACATGAGTTGTGTTCTGTAACTGTTAGAGTCGTGTAAAACATGTCCACTCAGCACCACCTTCTCGTAACTGTCCATCATCTCTATCAGTTTCTTTCTAACTGCCGTAGACCGCCATACCAATACCCTTAGAGTTAACCCCCCGTGTGATTTTTTGATATCTCGAGTGGTATGCAGATATTGCATGGTTGTGTTGAGTTTGAACAGCGTCGTGTGGCTATGACTCTGTGGCCAACGTGAGTGTGGCGCCTTAGAGACATGCATAGTGGACGTATAGCAGCAGCCTTGGCCTTTGGCCAAGGCCAGGGACTCATGGCGCCATGCAGCATGGCGCCACATCATTTGCACTACGGCCTTGGCCACTGGCCAAGGCCAGTTTTGATATGGTGTCATAGTTCATAGCGCCATGGTCTGGGAAGACCACGGCCTTGGCCATTGGCCAAGGCCAGCTTTGTTGTGGCGCCATAGTTCATGGTGCCATGGTCTGGGAAGACCACGACCTTGGCCAAGGCCAGCTTTGTTGTGGCGCCATGGTTTATGGCGCCATGCCTAGGGGCTGAGGCCTTGGTGTCTGACCAAGGCTAATCTTTTCGTATTCAGGCTATGCAACTTTGGCTATGGCGTATTTGTGCACTTGCACTATGGCGTATTCGTGCGCTAGCGCTATAGCGTGTTGTAAGTCATGGCATGCTTATCCATGGTATATTAGACCATTCTGCGTTTAGAGTGTGTTCTGCCTACGTGTGTTTAGGTTGCTTTATTCTTCTCAGAGAGCTCTGGGCAGACCTGGAGCCGCGGTACTTCTGAGGTTTTCATTGAGACTCGGATGTCGAGTCATACTTAAGAGGAAATCCGTGAGGATGCGTCTCTGTTAACTCTACACCACATATCATTGAGCAATTTAGTTCTGATATCGAGGAATTCGAGGCGATGTCGACATGAAGTAAATTGATGGGTTTACATGTTGGTGAGGTTATCGGTACTGCACCCTGATATCCTCTCCACCGGGAGTTATAAGAGAGAACTCATAGAGAGTATATTCAGCTCGTAGAATAGGTTGCATTTTGAGCTATAGAGATGCGCCTGAGTAGGCAATTGCCTTTAGGTAAGGCATAATCAGAGAGTTGTTTTACATTTTGTCCCTCTTCTATTTTTTCACCATCTACAGTTATCTTACGTTGTTTACTGTTATCTTAGTTTAAAATATTAATACCTGGGTACTATCAGTGTTGTCACCACTGATACCTGGATACAAATACTGATACATGGGTAAAAGTCACTTAAAACTTATGTGTGCAATTGCAGGTTAAGGCTGTTTTGGTGACTGAATGGAAACAAGTTAAGGTTAGTTCGTATGATCAATCGAGATTAGTGAATTTGATAATGATGCAAGTGTTTCCGTGGAATTAGTTAGGTTGTTGGTGTTAGCATGGTAAGGCGAACGGTCTATATCTGTTTTACTGAATTCTAAAATGATAGATTTGTAGATCCATGTTTGGAGTTTTATAAACTAGTATACGTCGTTTAGATCAAGGTGTATGTGTATGGATTATATTGCTTGTGTTAATGATATATGAATTTGATGACGATTAGTCATTACTTAAAACTTGTACCTACCTAAATGAAAAAGCAATGAAAGTTTTGTTGATTTGCAGTTTGGCAAGGTAGTGTTAGTTTTTAGTTTAGAGTGAGTTAGGCTTTTTTGCTTAGCTACGGATGACAAGATTATTAGGCAATGTATATCATAGTCTCAAAAGTAAAAAATGCAGCACTTGAAAATATTCATCAGAGCTCAATTTTACTAGTTGGTTAAACTTGATTTACATTTCGTGGTGGGTGAGTGTTTCACTCTTCCTTTGTTTGTTTGTTCCATCGGAGCTCAATTACATATTTGGGTGAGTGCCTTGCTTCCATTTTTGGGTGGCACTTTAGGGATTCTTAAAGAAGTTATGTCCATGACTATGTAGTCAGTGTGGATTTCCTTGGAGGATTTATCGCTTCATTTCAATCAGTGTCTTTATGATATCTTAAGGTTATCTTTGTTGTTGCATTGTAGTTAGTCTCCCATTTAGTGTATACGAATGAATTTTTTTTAATGGTTTACATGACCTGTGAGGTATGTGGGTCAGTTGCACGGAACGTAGTTGGTGTTAATGAGACTGAGTTCTTGTTCCAGTTGAAGAGACAAGTAGTATCACTGCAGCAACTCTTGCACCAGCTACAGAGACCCGGAGCTTTTGGCATGGCCACCGCTTCCTAAACTGCGGGCACTAAAAATACTGTAGACATTAAATCTGGTTCATTTGTAGCACATGAATCTCAACTTACACCTATGTTAATGATTGTTAGTTTTTCCACTGTTATACACTTGTTAGATGTTATCCCAATATCGTAATCGCTTCAAGTATCGCTAATTCTTACTCTGTTTTTGTGAGCGCATAATCTATTTGTTAAGATTATGAACTCGCAATCAATACCGCAGCATACATGTGAGTGCGACACAATAATGATATCAATAGATATAAATTTGAAGGATACCAGTGCGAGCTAACTTCTTGCGAGAGCATATTACAATGGTAAACATGTTCATTATGCCTAAAGGTCAGTATATGAAGGTATAATAACTGAATCCGCACAAGATGACTGACTACGGGATCATCGTGCGTGGATTAATATAAAGCGTATATTTTAAGACCATCATAAGATAAATTACTAAACTGATATAACATGACTTGTAATGCATAAGCCAACCGTATACAATTGATAACAAACATCTTCTCCACTCTTGAATGAGTATCATTGAAGGGATAAAGGTTATATTTCTATGAATCAACGAACTTACATGTGTGTTAATAACTCTTCTCTCAACTAGACTAGGATGAGCTCACAACAAGACTTTCTCTCTCCTATCCTAGCTCTGGGATGATTTTTGTCGACCCCTTTCTCTATGGGAGGGGTAAGGTATTTATAGAATTTGAGGTAGATTCATTGTTCACCAGTCTAATCCCGTGCGGCACGGATTAGTGCGGTTTGAAGCGTTTGCGTTCCTTGAGGATCTCCGCGTGGCCTGGTGGACTGCGTTTGGTCTCGTGATATTACTTGGCTGTGGTTTTGCCATGTCTTCTCCGTACAAAGATCCGTTGGCATTAAATGCCACTGCCACTTCTCATCCACCTCTGGGCGGTCCAATCATGTCCAACTGGGTCTGTCTGTATCTCAGCCGTTGATTTCAAATCGTCTCGAGATCTCATAAAGTTGCTTTTGGTTCCTCCGCGGTGTAAGTGGGAGTAGTGTTCTAAGTTGCTACCGCCTCAAGATCTTGCCACGTGTCCGGTGACAAATATGATATTACAGTTTGCCCCTTTCTTTTCAAATTCTCCTGAGGGTAGAATCGGAATGAAAATACCCAATCTTTCCATATTCCCACGTTTGTCTAACCGTTCCTAGATTTTTGGGACCGTGGACTTCAATGCTCTTATATATATCCAAAGAAACATAAGTCAAAGCATTTACTGTATTCGCTTGTTCTTCTTCTTCTTCTCCTCTGTTTTTCTTTTTCTCCTTGTTTATTCCGAAACCCACTAACTGCCATTACTATACCTGCTGCTGCAGTACTTCTTCTTCTCCTGTCGTGACTTAACTGCCGCTGCCGTTGTCCCACTTTTGATCAGGTACCCTATTTCTTCCTTTGCTCCTTTATTGCTGCTTCATCTTTACTTTTTGTTCTTATTAATGACCGCTCAGTAATGAAACAGTTTGTGGCCCTTCTTACATCTGTCCTTGCTTTGATTGATTGTGATTGGGGTGTTTCCTGTGATCAGAACCCTAGTTGATTGCTGAAATTATAATTTTGGATTAGTACTGGTATTAGGGTTCTTACCCATCTTATCCTTTGTTCCTGCCATGGATATGTGTGTTTAAATGAAATCCACCGTACTATCTTATGCGTGTCTGCGAGTATGTGTTTGGATGTAATGCTTATACTTTTCCTGTTGCCGTGTTTGCGGGATTTGGGGTTATGATGAGTAACATATGTTCGAAACAAAGTATGTATACATATTTGCCCCTGTTACTCATCGTAAGCCCAAATTCTTGCGTTTTGTAGTTTATCCCGTACGGGTTTATCATCCACTGCTTATCTCCTCGCAATCTTTAGTCTTTTAATCCTGTGGTTGCTTGCTGATACATGGCGCCATGTCTTCTCGTGTGGATGAGAACCCACGCCCGCACAAGACTCCTCGTGACCATAGTCCCCGCACGGAGGGTAGGCCTAGACATCCTCCTGACATACACCGCGGAGATCATCCTCAAGATAATCATAAGGATGGTTCCCATGATGACTCTAAGAGAGACAAATCTCGTGGAGATGACCGGAGTGAACCTCGTCGTTCTCGTGAGGATTTTCGCCAAGATCAATCCCGCGGGGGTGGCGGTAGACACAAATCCCGTGATGAGCAGAGGCCTCGCTTAGATCGTGGTTCGAAACTTTCTAGCAAACCTCAATCGAGCCAAGCAGATGATCGATTGCATGTTGTTACAAAGGCTGGATCATCTCGGGATGAGAAAGAGTCTCGTCCTCGCACTGCTAGCAAATCTTCTAAGGATGACCGCTCAACTCCGCCTAACGCGGGTAAAGGGGTTGAGGTGAACCCTAAATCAAATGTTGGGTTGCGGAAAAGTGCGCGTACTTCTTCCAAGACATCTGACAAAGCTCCGTCCGCAAAGCTTTCCGGTCCTCCTGTTGACAAAGCTTCTTCCAAGAGTAAACCCAAAAGGGAGGTGTACACAGTAAAGGCAGAACGGTACCCTGAGATCGTGATAAAACCTGAGAATTATTCTTTCAAGCATTGCGATATTGAGGACATTAAGAAGAAATTCGGGCTGGAGAAATTCGAGGTTAACTTTTATGGTGATAGTGACGTGCTGACCCTTGATATGATCAAGAATTACAAGTATAGTGATAACCAGCTTCTGACCACAGTGGGTGCATTGGCTGCGGGTTTTAGGATTCCTTTGTATGATTCCAACGAAACGAACCACTTCATTTATGATGTGTTGTTTGGTCGCAAGAGAGAAGGGTCCGACTGGCGTCATGTTTCTACTTACACGGGTAGCTTTTGGCGAGTGCTAACTTAATGCGCGTGTCGTAGTGACAAGGAGACCAAGATAACTTCGTTCAAGCCTGACTTTTCTGCGCAGAAGTTTTACACCCCTGATAACTTCAATAAGACCTACGCAGACTATATTTCATCTACCGCTCGGGTAAAATGGAGTGTTGGTGTGAAAAGGCGTGTACTGACGCCGAAACAAATCCGCAAGGGTGAGGTGCGCTTTCTTAGTGATATTGATGGTAGTAAAACCAAAGGCGTTCCCAAGATTGATAAGGTGCGTGATGACCATGATTATGTCTGGTACAACACTCATGTGGAGGTCATTGTTCCCTGGGAAAATGGCTTTAGCAAGGAGAATCATGATCTTCCCCGTCTGAAACAACCCAAACAATACAGAGAGAAAGTATTTTGTCCTTACGCACTGAACTTTGAGAGTTTTCCGAAGGGTTTTGAAAAGTTTAGCATTCCTGAGCACGGTTCGGTTGTAGAGGCGTCTAAGAAGCGAAAGGCTGCTACTTTTCATACTCAAGTATGGCTTTCTTTAACTTCTACGTTTCTTTATTCATGGCGTAGATTTCCCGTGCTGACTGCTCTTTCTCTTAGGTGAATAAGAAAAAGAAGATCGCATCTCAGTCCTCTTCGGAAGATGCGACGGAAAATGACCAGTCTTCGAACTCTGCCGCGGAGGAACCCACTTGGAAGAGCAAGATGATGAAGATGAGTCTGACGAGCAAGGGCGTGAAACAAAGCATACTCGTGGAAACACAGACCGCGAATCATCTAACTCTAAAGACCTAGATCAGCAAGATTCCGAGGTGGACTCCCACATAGCAGACGAAGGTATGGGTGACAGTGAGCGGAGTTCTGATCCCAATGAAACTTCGCACTCTACTTCTTCAGAACGTGATGCTACTCCCCCACACGGTCATTCCCGCAAGAAAAAGACTGTATCGGTTTCTCCTACCATTCCTGAGTTGGAGGAAAAAGATTTTGATGCGGAGGATGATACTGACCCACACGCTTTTGACACGGAGGATGGCACTGGTACGGGCGCTTTTGGCTCTGCATGGCAACATTGGTCAAGGTACATCTTGCCCTGTTTTTCGTATTCTTTTCTGATCTTTCTTCTATGCGGCTTCTAATGTCTTGGTTTTGTGTGGCTTCTAGGAGATACCTCCGGGGGAAACCGCGAGGATCTTACTCAGGATGCCACCGAGGTGTACAATGATACCCTTCGCGGGCACGGTGATCGTACTCAATCCAAGTCAATTTCCTTTAACACGGGAGGGGACAATGAGTTTTCCCCAACTATGGATGTGCTTAAGGAGTATGAAGAGTGGGATCGACATGTTGTACCGCAGGTCACTATTCCGCAAGCATCCACTGGTGAAAAAGCTCCTTCGCTGTCGACTATGGTTCTTTCCAATCTGCAATCCATTCCTTCCTCAAGTGCGGGCACGGGTGTTGATATTGAGGAATTGCTGACGTATTTGTCTGATGATGAAAGAGGATATGCTTGGTCTAGAGCCAGAGGTTATCTCTCGATTCCGGCTTCATCTTCCGCAGCAGTGATAGGAGAGTCGGAGATTAGTGGTCGTATTCGTAGTCAGGCCGCCACTGCTCCTTTTGATAGTGTACGCGATAGCTGGGGACGCAGTTCTAGTGATCCAGGGAGTGCTTCCCTTACTGCTGGCTTGGACCTTGACCTTAGTGTCAAAGAAATGATACTTATTGCCGATGGTAAAGCGTACTTATTCCCTCAGATGAATCTCATCGCGGTAATGCACTTGACTTCTTTTGTTATTTCGTGGTGTTTCATACGGCGCATCATGCTGATGACATGTTTATTATTTTTCAGTTGATGAAGTATCAGTACAGCTGTTGCATGCTATATAAGTACTTCAGGTTCAAGTCTATCCAGTTGGGATTTTTGTTTGTTAATGAACGGGCAGAGTTGAAGAAAGCATGTGCCGAAATTAGTGAGCTAAAGAAGAATCTTCTTGAAGCCGCTCCCGCTACTCCCGAGGTTGATAAACTGAAAGAATCTAACACCAAGTTGTCCGAGGAGAATGCGTCAATGCGTACTGAACTTGAAAATCTCCGCGCTCAACTAACTTCTAAGCAAGGTACGACTCCTATTCTTTTCTTCTTTCCGGCTTTATTTTGAGTCTAGTTCATTACCTGAAGTATCCCCCCTGCTGACTAGGGGCGGGTGTGAGCGAGATCCAATCTCTTCGCGAATCAATTAACAGGTTTCGTAATCAAAATAAACAACTCGCTCTTGAATTAGTAAACGTGAAGCTTAGGTATAATAAGAAAAGTTGTGAGTGTAGAAAATGCCTTCTACAAATAAAAGCATCTTAAAGGTGAAGCTGCGTAAGAAGACTATCAGTGAAAAGTGCAGAATCATCAACAGAAGTTTTAGGTTTATCGCCAAACATAGGAGATCAGCGGGTGGCGCGCCAAGGATCACATCGGCGTACCTTGTGAGAAGAATGGAAAGGCGAACTGTGATCAGCGGATAAAGGATACGTCGCCGACAGGAAGCTGAGAAGTAGTTCGGCATTTATGAGAAGATCAGAGCGGTCAGGTTGTCAGAGTTGACTCGTTGACTCAGTGGGATCCGCGTCAGCAATCCTTATCCAGTAGAAGGCTAGTCCGCTGAAGTTAGACGAATAGAAATTGAGGTCGCCGACATGCTAGTCGGCGAAAGAGGACAAATAATTGTTGAGTGTTAAGGAGTATTCGCTTCGTGGCGCAAGACTAAGACCGTTGTAACTTAACCTCACCTAGGAAAAGATACACCATAGAGGAATTCTAGCATAGGATTCTTATTAAGGGTAGTTTAGTAAATCCGTCGAGTAGGTCTCATATAAAAAGCAATGTAACCCTAAAAGAAAGGGATGGTCTGAATTACTTTCTCTCTCCACCCCATCTTCTCCTCTACTCCTCCCTTCTACTCAAGAAGAGGAAGGACAAATCTAGCTCTTAGAGAAATCCTTGTAATAATATGAAGAAATGTGCAAAACTAGATTGTAGATGAAGAAATCATTGGTGTATTGGTAAAATCTATCCTTTGGGGATTTTACGAAATTACATTTTGGCGCTAGATAAGGTTTGAATCATGTCCTAAAAGCTCAAAAATGAAGAAATAGTAACAATAGCAACAAACCCGGCGAGCTCAGCAAGATCCAGGAGATTCAATCGTCTGAGGGGTATTTTTGTCATTACAGTAATAGTTTAGGGGGTAAAGTTTTCAGTTTTAACACCAACAGAGAAACAGAAGTGCAGAGCAACATCAAATCAGAAAGAAATCTTCGATGAAAATGGAGTCAACAATTTGCTCATTGACAATCAGTTTACCGGGGACAATGCCACTTCTCTATGTCCTTTATTTCGTTCTTAATAATCAGATCTGAAATTTATCAACAAAAGTCTTGACAAAACCTTTCTTCATCTATAAAGATCTGATTTTTATTTCGAAACTTAACTCAAAATACATTTTGGTTTTAGATCTGTAACAAGGGAAGTTTATCCTCAAAACACATCATAGCTTTTCTGAAAAAACATTGCATTTCTATCGTAATTTTAAGATTTCTACATAAGAACAAAACTGAACTCTTACTGCTACTTTTTGCATTTCATTTGTCGTAACACGACCTAGTTTTCTTTAGCTCAATTATTCACCAGCTCAAGCTTATTAGTTGCAGCAATGAAATCGATTGATTGTTCATCAACCAAAACAAATTTCTTTCTCATTTCTCTTAACTTGTTTTTTGTGTTTAGATCTGCGGATTCCAGGGTAAAAGTTTTGAGAAAAATATAACGTGAAAGCTAGGGCTTGTTCTTGACCACAACTTTGATTTTTTCTTTCAAATCATCAAGTTAAAATGACTTTCAATTGCAAATCTACTATCAGCAGAACCTGTTTTACAAACCCATTGAATTAATTGTAAAAATATTGAGTTTCAAATTTTCAATTGATTTGGAAAATTATGCATCTGTGCCTTTCAGGTGACGATTTTGGGATTTATGCTTCCGTTTCGTAGCTCACCGTCAGAATGATTGGTACTCGAAGAATAAATCACCTTGACATCACTACACTGAAGCCGCGGGGAAGAATTCAATCCTGCTGTTATTCACATAATCTCGCCGTCAACTCATCATGAGGGAAATTTGGCATTTTTCCATAATAAACCCATCAACGATACTTTACAGTTACAAAGATTTGCTTGAATCTTTGCCAGTTCAAATCAGTAGTTCGCCGTCTATTCATGGGGAAGAAGCCCGTTCAAAGGAAGAAGCCGAAAAGTCTCTCAAGTTTGTGTTGATTATAGAGGAAAGACAACTTCGATCAATTTCACCAGCATCAACTCTCTCGGAGGAAGAACATTGTCAAGTGGTTATTTCAACTACATAAGCGATACTCATACATCCTTAACACGCCAAAGTAACTATTGCAATGTCGCTGAACTCATAATTAAGGAGGAGTGGAATAGCTCACGTCGCCAGTAGTCGTACAACAGTAGCCTCTCTGGGATTCATATGTAGTTGATGTGTTTGATCAAATATCTGGTCGTCGACCTCATTCATTTAGTACTTAGAGCTCCAACATCAGCGGCAATCATCTCCAGCTTAGATAACCCGATGACTTACTTCACCGAATGATCAGTTCCTGCAAAAGAAAAGAATAGCCTCGTGCAAATAAGTTTAGCATGAGAAATCTTCTTATCTTTATTCACTCTTTATATCTTGCGTCATTTATCTTCTCTTAAAAAGCTAAATACTGCTGTTTTGGTTCTTGTCTTACATAAAAAATTAAAATTGATCCTCACTCCTTCTTGATGGGCGTCTATTTGTACAGCTGATAACAGGAGTTTGGATAAGATGAGTTCGCAGCAGAAAGCCGGTATAGATGAGCAATCACAATCTACAGAGGATGTAATTGCAGCTGGCGTGTTTGACGAAATGCCTAGCTGAAGCACTTAGCGACAGCA